>CANXYC012921526.1:0-14467 GCA_948193065.1 Aleurites moluccanus | reverse complement strand
CCTTAGAGCTCTGTAGATAGATATGAGATGATTGATTTTGTAGCCATAGAAGGCATTGGTAAACTCTCACTTATTTTATATTGATGTTAGATCTATCTTTTGATTAGTAGGGAACAAGTGAAGACATCATGATATAAAAATGATAATTCATAAGATGCAAATGTTTTACTTTTGAGTAGAATGTATGTTATTGTATGAGGCAGGTTTAGTTAAGGGTTTTACGGGTTTATGGTGGCCTTGTGCCTACCCTTGCCCTAGGACCGTCACACCAGTGGTGTCGGGGTGTGACATAGGTGGTATCAAAGCTATGGGTTTATAATTTTAAGATAGATAGATAGATGTGCAAGTTCCCTAGTATAAGTGCTTGATTAAGATGATTATGGAGCATAGGATTCATGTCACGTCAATGTTGTGTACTCCTTTGGTATAGATCTGTGTTAATCTTATGTTTTGAGTTTGAGTTTGCTTTGTTTTTCTTACTAGTATTGAGATGCCTCAGAGGCGAGGAAGAGGACATGGTAGAGGCTGTCCTAGAAGAGAGCTACCTTTTGAAGAAGGGTTAGTGGTTAGAGTAGGAGGTGATGATGTTCCTCCAGAGCCACAGGTAGATGTGGTTCATATGGCTCAGCGGTTGGATTAGTTACAGAGGAACTATGAGATGTTGGCTGAGTTCATTACTCAGCAGAGGCAGCAGCAGGCTCCTCCCGTGCAGGTGATTCATGATATTCCAGTTCCTCCCGTAGTTCCTCCACCCCCGCCAGTTATGGTAACTCAAGTTGAGGAAGTTTCATTTGAGAGATTCTTAAAGCTCCAGCCTTTAGAATACAAAGGTGAGGTAGATCCTACAGATTTTCTTGAGGAGATAGAGGAGAAAATTCAGATTTTAAGGATCTCTAATAAAAAGGCAATTGAGTTTGTGGGATATTTGATGAAGGCCGAAGCTAAGGATTGGTTTAGATGAGTATTCAAGGTATGCTTCGGGATCATGAAGAGTTGTCTTAGGAGAGATTTAAGGAGTTGGTTCTTAGTGAGTTTCTTCCAGAGAGCGTGAGGGATGCTAAGTCCATTGAGTTTGAGAGGTTGGTTCAGACTCCTTGTATGATTGTGTCAGAGTATGCAAGGAGGTTCAGTCAGTTGAGCAAGTTTGCTCCTGCTCTTGTGCCTATGAAAGCAGCTCAGATTCTAAGGTTTCGTAGAGGACTTATAGCTCTATTGTTTAAGTTTTTGGCTGCTTTTGAGTTTGATTCTTACTCTAAGCTTGTGGATAAGGCTAGAGTAATCGAGAATAGGGAGATGGAGGTTAGATATGAAAGGGAAGAGAAGAAAAAGGCTAAGATCGGAAGTTCCTCCAAATAGGATAGCAAGGTAAAGAGCATGAATATCTCGCACCAATCAGCTTCTCAGAGCGGATATAGAGGACCTTTAGGGAGATCCTAACAGAGACCAAATCCCTCTAGATTTGCTTCACAGATGAGCTATGGTACAACCAATTCTGTACCACCTAGGACTTCTAATCCTTCTTATCCTACGTGTGGTAAACTTCATAGAGGACCTTGTCTATTCGGGTCAGGTGCATGTTATGGATGTGGACATCATGGACATTTGCTTAAGGATTGTCCACAACCTTCTTTTGGAGCTAGATCCCAGTCTTCTCAGACTACAGTTTAGATGGTTAGGGAGAGGAGTATTGGTCAGCAGTCCGGCGCTGGCCGTGGTATTTTAGGTAGGACTCCAGAAGCAGGTAGAGGTTCAGGCCAGATGGTTGGACAAGTTACCAGTCAGGCACCTATGGGAAGAGGTAGAGGAAGAGTGTTTGCTCTTTCGCAGTAGGAGGCCCAAACTTCTAACACTATGGTCACATATATTCTTCCTATTCAGGCTTTGAATGCTAGAGTGTTGTTTGATTCAGGAGCTACGCATTAGTTTGTTTCTTCATGTTTTGCTAAGAAATTGAATGTGCCATGTGAATTTCTTAAGAATGCTTTGTAGTATCGACTACTTTAGAGGAAGAGATTAAAGTTCATGATTTTTATCCATCTGGTGTGGTTAGCATAAGTGGTAAGAGTTTAAGAGTAGATTTGATCGTGTTGCTTGTGTTAGAATTTGATGTGATTTTGGGCATTGATTGGTTGTCCAAGTATTATGCAACCATAGATTGCAATGGGAAGAAGATAGTCTTCAAGCCACCTTTAGGTGAGGAATTTGAGTTCCAAGGGGAATGGAGTGAAGCACCATATAATATTATATCAGCCTTATGGGCGAGGAGATTGATGAGGAAAGAACGTTAAGGATATTTGGCATATGTTCGAGATACTCAAAAGGAAACAAAAGATTTGGAACAAATTCCTGTCGTTAACGAGTTTCCAGATGTATTTCCTGAAAAGTTACCTGGGTTTCCACCAGATAGAGAAATAGAATTCGGTATTGAGTTGCTATCTGGCACAAATCCTATTTCTATTCCTCCATATCGAATGGCACCAGTGGAATTGAGAGAGTTAAAGACTCAATTACAAGATTTGCTTGACAAAGGATTCATCAGACCTAACAGTTCACCATGGGGTGCACCAGTACTCTTTGTGAAGAAGAATAATGGTTCTATGAGATTATGCATAGATTACAGACAGCTCAACAAGGCAACTATCAGGAATAAGTATCCTTTGCCAAGAATAGATAATTTATTCGATCAGTTGCAGGGTGCAAGCCATTTCTCCAAGATAGACTTGAGATAAGGTTACCATCAATTAAGAATTCGGAATGAAGATGTGTTAATGTCACGACCCGGTTTTCTGGACCACGACGGTCCTAAGGCACGGGAGATGCCAATGGCGACCGGCATCCGTAGAACCCAGTATCACATACATCATCTATAAATCTTAATATATTATTCATATCAATTAATTACCAATCATTTTGTTAACATGTCATGCATTCTGTAATCAATCTATAATTGGTAGTAACCATTCAAATTATCATATCATGCATCATCATATACTCAATATATCATAAAGCATCATATACAATGTTCATCTCCTAGCTAACCCAATGCAGACCCATGGAGCAGCTAGATAATGAACACCAAAATAAATATACAGAATGTATCAAAAATATACATAATCAGTCCGTAGCAGAAATCCACTGAAGACAGAAGACTGGATTATGCAACCTACTCCTCTCCTGAAATGGGTAAACAAATAAACGGTGAGTATAGATGATACTCAGTGAATTTCCATGCATCACAATAAATAATAGGCATCGATAAATAATGGTATCAGTCAATGAGATATCAGTATACAGTATAAATGTCAGGGTACAGTAAAGTCAAAGAATATCATATAGGCTAGGTTACATATGGAAAGACAGATAATTAGATGAACTGTATGAAAAGAAATCATACAATCTCCAGTCAATCAGTATGGACCATATATGTCTCCAGTATCAATGAGCATAAGGCTTATCAGGCCCTATGGCCAGAACCATAACCCCTCCTAACTAGGGTATCAGTAATATAATGTGCACGTCACCGATAGTTTTTCTCCACTGCCCTGTCGGATCAGTAGCTCTGCCAAACCATATCAGGGTCAATAACAAGGGATACCATAAGCAATAATGACATCCAGATATCAGTCAATCCAAATAATAATCAGTTCGGTATTAATCGGTATAGTATTCAATATACTCAATGGTAATGCCATATACAATATACAATCAATAATAAAGAGTTTAGCAATAACAAAAAGTATGAAACAAAAGTTAGTTCGGTAACCGAAAATGGTAGGTCAATTGGCATGCCAATGTCACTGGCGACAATGGTATTCAATTGGTAGGCCTATGGCATGCAAACCAATAGGCCAATGACAAATGACCTAGGCATTTCATCGAATACTTGGTGGGCATACATTGGCAAGCCAATAGGTTAGGTTATGGTTCAAATTTGGCTTGCCCATTCAAATCAACAACAAACCACATTGCAATAATAAGATAGGTATCAAAGAAACAAGGTTAAACAACATCGAAATGAATCAAATTGGCCATGAAAATCAAAGGAAAAATAAGCAAAAATCATAGGCAAAAATAAGGCAAA
Organism: Aleurites moluccanus; assembly: GCA_948193065.1. NCBI lineage: Eukaryota > Viridiplantae > Streptophyta > Magnoliopsida > Malpighiales > Euphorbiaceae > Aleurites > Aleurites moluccanus. Next base: position 10,386 of record CANXYC012921526.1, on the reverse strand, counting down.
ATGGTTCGGCCAAGAAGTGTTTTTCACAAATGGTTTCCAAATAATAATTCAATCCTTTAGGAATGATAAATGATGCAATGTAAACTCACATAAGCCTCCAAATAGCTTTTACACTAGCCAATTCCACCAAATAGCCCAAAATAGCTTACTTTGAAAATCAAGTTTGAGCAATCTCCAATTCTACATCAATTAATCCATCAATTAGTTACCTAAACACATCCAATTGACTAATTCTAACTTCAATTAACCAATACAAACACTAAATCAACATATCATTTTATACAACTTCAATTTAAGCAACCAATTTGGGGATTTCAATCAATTTGGATAAATTGATGCAAATTAACACTAAACCCATCTAATTCAACCTAAATAACATCTAAATAATCAATCAAACAAAACAAAACTCATGCCTTACCTCAAATCCCCAAATGGCCGAATGCTTCCCTTTCCTCTTTCCTTGAATTTCTTTGCTCCAATCTTCAAATCAAGGATGGAAATGGATTAAGCTAGGTTGATTTGCTATTTTGCTACAAATTTCCTTAAGATTTCTATATGGAATAAGAAGAATTGATGATGAAGAAACAAGAATGGTGGTTCGGCTCCAAAGAACAAAAAGAAAGAAATGAAGAACAATTTTCCTAAGGCAAAATAAATAAAAAAATCATAATGCACAATTACAACTAACTCCTCCAATTCTCATCCATTGCACTTTGGTCCTTAAATCTTTTGTAATTTATTTTGTCAATTATGTTAAGAATTAGATATCAGAGTTGGGAGTGAAAAAGCTTATTTTAATTTATACTTATTTATAAAAATGGTTCTGGAGTCATTCTGTAACCCCGACCAACCACTTTTCACTATTCACCTTGAATTTTCATTTATTTATAAAAATGTCATTACTTACTTTTTCAGTGTTTCTAATTTCACTTCTTTCTTTTTACCAAAATTACACATAAATTATGGTCATATTTTACCCCCAGATCAACTTCAGAAATTCTTCCATTGACCGGACTGCTAATTTCTCGGCAGTGTTCCCGATACCGCTAGTTTTTCGAAAAGTTTCAAGTTTACTTTTTAACTGTGTCTCTAAAATTATTTCCCATCATTTCAAGACTAACGGATCACATACTGAGAACTAATTCATGCATATGAGTTATAACCTTCTAGGGTATTACATTCGATTCCCCTACAAATAAATTCGTCCTCGAATTTAAATAGACACATACCTCACTACTGGAACAGGGATGGATATCTGCTCTGCATCTCCTGCTCGCTCTCCCAAGTACACTCCTCCATCGTCTGGTTCCTCCATAGCACTTTTACCATAGGGATCTCTTTGTTCCGAAGCTTTCCGACCTGTCGATCAATAATCTCCACAGGTAGCTCCTCATAGGACAAATCATCACTAAGATCCACATCATGTACCTCCAAAATGTGCAATGGATCCGACACATATTTTCTCAGCATCGATATGTGGAAGATTGGATGTACGTGGCTCATACTGGGTGGAAGAGTCAATCTATAGGCCACACTACCAATCCTCTAAAGTATCATAAATGGACCTATAAATCGTGGTGATAGCTTGCCCCTCTTCCCAAATCTCATAATTCCCCTTATCAGTGAGACCTTTAGGAAGACATGATCATCAACTGAAAACTATACATCATTCCTCTTCGGACCAGCATAACTTTTCTGCCTACTGAAGGCAGTCCTTATCCGCTCTCTGATCATAGGAACCTTCTCCATAGGCTCTCTAATAAGCTTTGGTCCTTCTAGCTGCTTCTCTTCCGGCTCCACCCAACACACTGGAGATCTGCACTTCCTAGCATATAGTGCTTCAAATGGAGTCATACCTATAGAAGAGTGGTAACTGTTATTGTAGGAGAACTCTATCAATGGCAGATAATAGTCCCAGTTACCCTTGAAATCCAGAGCACATAATATGAGCATATCCTCCAAAGTCTAGATAGTCCTCTCCGACTGCCCATCAGTCTGCAGATGGAAAGCAGTACTAAACCATAACTGGGTACCCATAGCCTCCTAAAATTTCTGCCAAAATCGAAATGTGAACTGTGTACCCTTGTCAGATATAATCACCAAAGGAACTCCATGAAGACGCGCAATCTTATCCACATACAACTGTGCGTACTGAGCTGCCGAATAGTTGGTCTTTACCTTCAGAAAATATGCAGACTTCATCAACCGATCAATAATAACCCATATAGAATCATATCCTCTCGAAGTCCGTGGTAGATCAACTATAAAGTGCATAGTCACCTGTTCCTATTTCCACTATGGCAGCTCTATCTCCTGAAGTAGCCCTAATGGCTTATGATGCTCAAACTTAACCTGCTGACAGGCTAAGCATTTCGACACAAACTGAGCTACATCCTTCTTCACCCCTGGCCACCAATAAACATCCTTCAGATCATGATACATCTTGGTAATCCCTGGATGTACACTGTATGCAAAATAGTGAGCCTCTCTTATAATCCTATCCCGTAGCCCATCAAAGTCCGGTACACATAGCCGTTTCCCACATCTCAGTATCCCATCCTTTACTGTAAACTTTATCATCAGTACACTTTGAACCTCTCCCTACAGCTTCAGTAGATATGGATCCCTGTCCTGAGCCACTTTAATATCATCTATCAATAATGACTTAGCCCGAAATTGGGCTATCAGAGCCTAGTTCTGATCTTGGGATCCTAACTCCAACTCTACCCCCAAATCTGCTTACTCTCTCATCTATCTGATCAATGGCCTCCTACCAATCATAATATGAGCAAAACTACCCATCGATTTCCTGCTTAAGGCATTAACCACTACATTGGCCTTCCCTGGGTGATAGAGAATCTCGCAGTCATAATCCTTCAGAAGCTCTACCCATCTGTACTGCCTCAGATTCAGATCCTTCTGCTGAAATATATACTATAAACTCTTATGGTCAGTATATATCTCACATTTCGACCTATACAAATAGTGTCTCTAAATCTTCAAGGCAAATATAACTGTTGCCATCTCCAAATCATGAGTTGGATAATTTACTTCATGCTTCTTTAACTGACGAGAAGCATAAGCAATTACCCTACCCATCTGCATCAGTACACACCCTAGGCCAATCCGTAAAGCATCACAATACATTGTAAATTTCTCCCCCTCAACTGGTAATGCCAAAACCGGAGCACTGCTAAGGCAATACTTCAGAGTCTGGAAACTACGATCACACTCATCCGTCCAGACATACTGCTCCTGTTTCCTCATCAGTCTAGTCAAAGGAGCTGCAATTCGGGAGAAATCCTTCACAAACCTCCGATAATATCCAGCCATACTCAGAAAACTGTGTACCTCTGAAACACTGATAGGCTATGGCCAATTAGCTACCGCTTCAATCTTCTGAGGATCTACCTTAATCATATCCTTGCATATAACATGCCCAAGGAAGCACACCTCAGTGAACCAGAACTGACACTTAGATAATTTGGCATACAACCAATGCTCCTCAAGTGTTTGTAGCACAATTCTCAGATGCTCCCTCTGCTCCTCCTCACTCCTGGAATAAATAAGTATGTCATCAATGAGGGCAATGACAAACTTATCCAAATATGACCTGAACACCCTGTTCATTAGATCCATGAAAACTGCTGGAGCATTGGTCAACCCGAATGGCAATACCAGAAACTCATAATGACCGTAGCGGATTCTGAAAGCAGTCTTGGGTATATCACACTCTCGATCTTCAACTAATGATACCCAAACCTCAAATCAATCTTAGAAAAATGGCTGGCACCCTGCATCTGATCAAATAAGTCATCTATCCGTGGCAATGGATACTTATTCTTCACTGTGACTTTGTTCAGCTGTCTGTAATCAATACACATCCTCAATGAGCCATCTTTCTTCCTCACAAACAGTATCGGTGTACCCCAAGGAGAACTGCTTGGTTTGATAAACCCTCTATCTAATAGCTCCTGTAACTGTGTCTTCAATTCCTTCAATTCAGCTGGAGCCACTCTGTAAGGTGGAATAGATATAGGGTATGTGCTTGCATGCATCTCTATCTCAAACTCAGTCTCCCTATCAGGGGGCAATCCTGGCAACTTCTCAGGAAACACATCAGGAAACTCTTGAACCATCGGTATCTGATCCAACTGTATAGAAGACTTTTGTACATCTACTACATGTGCCAAATAGGCTGAATAGCCTTTCCCAATCATCCTCCTAGCTTGGATAGTAGAAATCAGGTTAACCCGGAACTCCCGAATATCACCCTGAAACTCAAACTTCGGCTGCCCCTCAGGCTGGAATCTAACCCTCTTCCAATAACAGTCTATCACTGCCTGGTGTCTCGTCAACCAATCCATACCCAAAATCACATCTAACTCAAGCACAGGCAACTCAATCAAATTAACATGCAAAATATGATCATCAATCTCAACAATGCAATCAGGGTAGAAATAATCAACATCCACAGCATCACCCATAGGAGTAGCAATAGTCAATGGCATATCTAATAATCTCCTCTCCTTATTCAATTTGGGTGCAAAATGTGGTGACACAAAAGAATGAGTTGCACCAGAATCGAATAAGGCATCAGCAATCTCATTCTGAATCAGGATGGTACCTGTGACAACATTGTCAGATCTCTGAGCCTCCTGGGTATTCACTGCAAATACTATGCCTTGGCACCTACCAACTGGAGCCTGACTGCCACTGGGAGCCTGTCCTTCCCTATCTCTGCCTCTAATTGAAGCCTCTCTATCTAGATTCTGACTAGCCTGAACCATCGGCTGCGATACTGTGATAGATGGCTACTGATCAACCCTCACTGGATAAGTGTTAATTTAATGGCCTTGCTGGCCATACCTCAAACATGCACCAGTCTATAACTGGCACTCCCCTCCATGCCTCCGTCCATAAAACCACCAAACTGATATACCAGGTACCTGTACTGCTAGTCTAGATGAGCCCTGTGAGTAAGCAGGTGTAGACCGTACCACTGGTGGTCCCCTTCTCTGTAATCTCCACCTCTGACTACCATATGTTGATCTCTGCTTGAATCGGGGCACTGGCTCAACTGGTCTAGAATGGGAGCTGCTCTCTCCCCTCTCTGTGATCTTGGACCACCCTTCCTCTTCTTGTCCCTCTTTGCCCTCTCCGCCTTGTATTTCTTCTCCATCTGTGTAGCCTTGTCTATCACTATAGTCAATGAAGTGAACTCTGTAGCTAACAAGGCATTATGCAGTGCAGCATGTAAACCCCTCCGGAATCTACTAATCGGGTCAGCCTCTGTAGGTACTATATGAGCAACATATCTACTCAGCCAGATAAACTCCTCAGCATACTCCTCCATTGACCTATCCCCCTGCTCAAGCTGCTCGAACCTAACCAAATTACGGGTCCTCACACCCTCAGTGATGAACTCGTCAATCAAACCCTGTCTGAACTCTGCCCAAGTAGGTGGGTGCTCTCCATAAAGTCTAGTCTCCATGTGCCTCGAGAACCAAGTCCATGCTTTACCCTTAAGCAATAGACCAACCAACTCAACTCTCAATAAGGTAGTCCTCTCAATACCTTCTCCACCTCCTCAAAAAGTCAGTAGGATCTATACCTCTGTCCCCTCTGAACTCAGGTAAGTTTAGCTTCAGAAAGCTAAACATAGATACTCCACCCTCCTCAATCTCTCTGCTGCCTCCCTGTACAGCTGGCTACTTCTGAGCCCCCACTGGCTGCGCAGGACTGGTGCCACTACCTCAGGTACTATTGGTAGAGGTACTACTGCTGGAGCAGGTGGTGGCTATGCCTGCTGTCTCTCCACTATAATCTCAGCCATCTCCCTCCTCAACTCCATCAAACCTCTCATCATCTCCACCCTCCATGGGTCATCTCCCCTCTCTGAATCCTTTGAAGTCCGTCAGGATCGAGACAGACCCTCTGATACACTAATCTCCCTCACTAGTGACTCATTGGAGGCAACCTCAGCCTCTCTAGTGTCTCTATCCCTGCTGTCGGACATCTCTGCAATCTGTCAAAAAAAATGATAACAGTCTCAGAATATAACAGAAATGCATAATAATAACATATAACAGACGATAACAGCAAAGAACAACAAAGGAAATCCTATGCCCCATGGTATACTTAAATCTACCCCATTCTATACTTAGTCACTATTCCTCTGTAGTACAGTCACTATTCATCTGTAACCTAAATTCACATTCTGTAAACCTAGTGCTCTGATACCACCTCCATCACGACCCGATTTCTTGGACCTCGATGGTTCTAGGGCATGAGAAATACCAATGGCGACCGACACCCGTAGAACCCAGTATCACATACATCATCTATAAACCTCAATATATTATTCATATTAATTAATTAACAGTCATTCTGTTAATATGTCATGCATTCTGTAATCATTCTGTAATTGACTATAACCATTCAAATTATCATATCATGCATCATCATATACTCAGTATATCATAAATCATCATATACAGTGTTCATCTCCTAGCTAACCTAATACATACTCATGGAGCAGCTAGATAATGAACACCAAAATAAATATACAGAATGTATCAAAAATATACATAATTAATCCGTAGCAGAAATCCACTAAAGACAGAAGACTTACAACCTACTCCTCTCCTGAAATGGGTAAACAAATAAACGGTGAGTATAGATGATACTCAGTGAATTTACATGCATCACAATAAATAATAGCCATCGATAAACGATTGTATCAGTCAATGAGATATCAGTATACAGTATAAATGTCAGGGTACAGTAAAGCCAAAGAATATCATATAGGCTAGGTTACATATGGAAAGACAGATAATGGGATGGACTATATGAAAAGAAATCATACAATCTCCAATCAATCAGTATAGACCATGTAGGTCTCCAGTATCAATGAGCATAAGGCTGATTAGACCCTATGGCCATGACCATAACCCCTCCTAGCTAGGGTATCAGTAATATAATGTACACATCACCGACAGTTTTTCCCCATTATCCTGTCGGATCGGTAGTTCTGCTAAACTATATCAGGGTCAATAACAAGGGATACCATAAGCAACAATGGCATCTAGATATCAGTCAATCCAAATAATAATCAGTTTGGTATCAATCAATACAGTATTCAATATACTCAATGGTAATGCCATATACAATATACAATCAATAATAAAGAGTTTAGCAATAAGGAAAGGCATGAAATAAAAGTTGGTTCGGTGGCCAAAAATGGTAGGTCAATTGGCATGCCAACTTCGCTGGCGATAATGGTATTCAATTGGTAGGCCTATGACATGCATTTCATCGAACACTTGGTGGGCATACATTGGCAAGCCAATAGGTTAGGTTATGGTTCAAATTTGGCTTGCTCATTTAAATTAACAACAAACCACATTGCAACAATAAGATAGGTATCAAAGAAACAAGGTTAAATAACATCGAAATGAATCAAATTGGCCATGAAAATCAAAGGAAAAACAAGCAAAAATCATAGGAAAAAATAGGGCAAAATGGTTCGGCCAAGAAGTGTTTTTCAAAAATGGTTTCTAAACAATAATTCAATCATTTAGGCATGATAAATGATGTAATGTAAACTCACCTAAGCTTCCAAATAGCTTTTACACAAGCCAATTCTACCAATTCCACCAAATAGCCCAAAATAGCTTACTTTGAAAATCAAGTTTGAGCAATCTCCAATTCTACATCAATTAATCCATCAATTAGTTACCTAAACACATCCAATTGACTAATTCTAACTTCAATTAACTAATACAAACACTAAATCAACATATCATTCTATACAACTTCAATTTAAGCAACCAATTTGGAGATTTCAATCAATTTGGATAAATTGATGCAAATTAACACTAAACTCATCTAATTCAACCTAAATAACATCTAAATAACCAATCAAACTAAACAAAACTCATTCCTTACCTCAAATCCCCAAATGGCTGAATGTTTCCCTTTCCTCTTTCGTTGAATTTCTTTGCTCCAATCTTCAAATCAAGGATGGAAATGGATTAAGCTAGGTTGATTTGCTATTTTGCTACAAATTTCCTTAAGATTTTTATATGGAATAAGAAGAATAGTTGATGAAGAAACAAGAATGGTGGTTCGGCTCCAAAGAAGAAAAGGAAAGAAATGAAGAACAATTTTCCAAAGGCAAAATAAATAGAAAAATCATAATATACAATTACAATTAACTCCTCCAATTCTCATCCATTACACTTTGGTCCTCAAATTTTCTGTATTTTATTCTGTCAATTTTATTAAGAATTAGATATCAGAGTGGGGAGTGAATAGGCTTATTTTAATTTATACTTATTTATAAAAATAGTTCTGAAGTCATTCTGTAACCTCGACCAACCACTTTCCACTATTCACCTTGAATTTTCATTTATTTATAAAAATGTCATTATTTACTTTTTCAATATTCCTAAATATTTTTCACTTCTTTCTTTTTATCATAATTACACATAAATTACGGTCATCTTTTATCCACCAATTAACTTCAGAAATTCTTCCATTGATCGGACAGTTAATTTCTCAGCAGTGTTCCCGACACCGCCAGTTTCCGAAAAAGTTTCAAGTTTGCTTTATAACTGTGTCTCTAAAATTATTTTCCATCATTTCAAGACTAATGGACCACATACTGAGAATTAATTCATGCATATGAGTTATAACTTTCTAGGGTATTACAGTTAAAGACAACTTTCCGAACAAGATATAGTCACTATGAGTTTCTAGTATTATCATTCGGTTTGACCAATGCACCAGCTGCATTTATGGACTTGATGAACTGGGTGTTCAAGCCATTTTTGGACAAGTTTGTTATTGTGTTTATTGATGATATTCTTGTATATTCTAAGAATGAAGAAGAGCATAGAGAACATCTTAGGATTGTATTGCAGACTTTGAGAGAGCATCAACTATTTGCAAAATTTTCAAAGTGTGAGTTTTGGCTTGAGAGTGTGGGCTTTCTAGGGCACATAGTGAGCAAGGATAGGTTTGAAGTTGATCCTAGGAAAGTGGATGCAATTCTGAATTGGCCTAGACCCATAAATGTTTCTAAAATTAGAAGTTTCTTAGGTTTGGCAGGTTACTACAGAAGGTTTGTCCAAGACTTCTCCAAGATTACAGCTCATTTGAGTAAACTTACCCAGAAACAAGTGAAATTTATATGGACAGATGCAGGTGATAAGAGTTTCTACAAGTTAAAAGTTTGTCTCACCACGGCGCCTATCTTAGCTTTGTCGTCAGGTGAGGGAGGTTATGTGGTGTATTGTGATGCATCGAGAGTAGCACTGGGTTGTGTGCTTATGCAGCATGGTAAGGTGATCGCTTATGCTTCTAAACAGTTAAGGAAACATGAGGTGAATTATCCAACGCATGATCTTGAGATGGTTGCGGTTGTGTTTGCTTTGAAGATATGGAGCCATTATATGTATAGAGAGAAGTGTGAGATCTTCACAGATCATAAGAGTTTGAAATATATATTTCAGCAGAAAGATCTTAACCTTAGGCAAAGAAGATGGGTAGAATTGCTTAAGGATTATGACTGTGAAATCTTGTACCATCCAGGAAAATCCAAGGTAGTGGCAGATGTATTGAGCCGGAAGTCTTTGGGAAGTTTAGCCCATATCCAAGTGAGTAGAAGATCATTAGTGAAGGAAATGCAAGAATTGTATGATTCAGGAATCATTTTGGATTTGTCAGATTCAGGAGTACTTTTAGCTCATTTCTAGGTCATGCTGGTCCTCATTGAGCAGATTAGAGGAGCTCAAGACAAATATCCTCAGTTAGTGAAGCTAAAGAACGATGTGGGATCAGAAAAGGCTCCAAGATTTGTTGTGACTGATGGCATGTTGAGGCTCGATAACAGGTTGTGTGTTCTTGCAGTTGATGGTTTGAGGGATATGATTCTTAAGGAAGCACATCATGCTAAGTATAATGTGCATCCAGGTGCAACGAAGATGTATCATGACATCAGGGATTCCTATTGTTGGAGTGGAATGAAAAAGAATATGGCTGAGTTTGTGGCAAGATGTTTGACTTGTCAACAGGTGAAATTTGAGCACCATAAACCTTCAAGTCTACTACAGCAGTTGCCTCTACCAGAATGAAAATGAGAGAGAATAACCATGGACTTTGTTGTGGGGTTGCCAAGGACTTCAAGTGGACATGACTCAATATGGGTAATTGTGGACAGAATGACAAAGTCAGCTCTATTTCTACCAGTCAAGACGACCTACACAGCTTCTCAGTATGCATAGATTTATGTTGATGAGGTAGTGAGACTTCATGGAATACTAGTTTCCATCATATCCGATAGAGGCACCCAGTTCACTTCAAGGTTTTGGCAGAAATTGC
>CANXYC012921475.1:0-15413 GCA_948193065.1 Aleurites moluccanus | reverse complement strand
AAATCTAAAGTATATGTAAATAATGTACATAATAGAGGTTTCATGGTACTGTAACTAAGTTTGGCATGTATGTATATGTTTGTTGCATCCTTTTATATAAGTTGCATTTTGGAGATATAATTATATATTTTGAGATTTGAGATTGTGATCTATTGATCAATTGTTGAGATTGTGTCATTGTGAAGATCCAGAGGGATCCTTGATATTGAGATAGAAGTGGAAGTATATAGTTGAAGTGCTTATTTGTGTTTTTAGCAGCTGGGCATGCTCCTTATACAAATGAGATGCTGCCCAATTTTTCATAAGATTGTTGAACCATTTTGAGCTTATTATTGTATTACATGCCATATAGTTCAGTTATTTGGGTTCTTCGTGGTACTGGTAGCGTAAGCAACACCCGTACCCTAGGACCGTCATGGCTCCCAAGTTGGGCTGTGACATTTTAATTGATTTATACCAATTAATTTCAAGGTACGAACATGATACCTTAGTTTGAGGGGAACGTCTTCTTAGGGTTTGCCCGGATTGGAGTTCTACTTTGGTTGAGTAAGATTAGCGCTACAGCGTGCTTCGAGTCAATTTTATTAGCACTACGACTTGCTTCGAGTTGATTTATCAGCATTACGGCACGCTTCGAGTTGATTTGGTAGCACAACGACGTGCTTTGAGATGATTTGATTAATCCAACTGATAGAACAACAATACTTTTATATTGACTCGAAGAGAGATTGCTCTAGGTTTTCTATTCCTCCCATTCAAAGAGAGTTGGAGAAACCAGTTTAAAATTAAAGAGAAATGAACTGCTCATGATAAAGAATATTGAATAAGGAGGGAGAAGGGATATCCAACTAAGAAAAATTTAACTTAGCTATTCTGTAACTCAATGAGAGTCGGTGTGTACTTTGAAATGAAATTGAGGCTTGTATTTATAAGGAAACGCTTGAGGAAAAATCAGACTGAAATTCGATGTGGGATTCATGGACTAAAGTTTGGTAGCAGAAGAAACAAAGCTTGGCGGCAGCAGGGCTTCCTTTTAGTGGTAGGGGCTTGCATGGGTGGCGGTACCACCTAGGGCTATTTATGCTATTGGCTCCACTGCCAGTTAGGCTTGGCACTACCGCCAATGCCTAGCTCAGGTGCACCTGCTTCGTTTTGATGCCTATCTGGTCCGATTCGCCTGATTCAAAGTAGTTTGACCTCAGATTGACACTGATCAACTTAACACAGTCCGGTTTGTTTATATTTGGAGTCAACTTTGATCTTCGATCTATTGCTAATCAGTCTGGCATGACCCGAGTTTACTTGAGTACAAAATCACTTATTCACAGATGGCTTAGGCAGCACCACTAGACAGAGCTAGTGGCAATTAGGATGAAGACTGGCGGCACATGGACTTCACAACAACGACGGTTGGGCAGCGCCGCCAACAAGGCAAAGATCTACTGCCAAGCCCATTTGGCGGTGCCACTAGTAATAGCTGGCCGCGCCACCAATGGCTCCTATGGGTTTTAATTTTGTGCTTCTATTATTGGCCCGTTCTGAGCGCGGTGACTTCTGCCACGTTCGGTAGGGGATCTCCTAACTCTTAGGGGTGCAAAATCACGAGTTCATAATATGATATTTGTGGAATTACTTATTGCTCAACATTGTTGCTAGTTAGATCGGTGTTGTGTGGCTTAGGCCAGTGGCATCTGGGATCCTATGTATGGATTATAAGAGACATTATTTTGATTAAGAGAGCTAGAGAGGGATCGATTCCCTAAATTGAGGCATAGTATGGTTTCTATTGACTAATTCCTATCCTTAGATGATTATGTGATTATCTGTCTATTTGGTATTTGTATAAGCATGCCTGAATTTGAATGATATGTTATATTAATAAGTATATAGCTCATTGAGTTGAATGATTACCCTTGTAAAATATTTTTCCAGGTTACCGGTTGAGCTTAAGAAGTTGAATTTTAGTTGATTTATTCTTGCCTTTCATCCTTTTAGCAGTTAAGTTATTTTATTATATTTGGTTATGTAATTATTTTCAAATTGTTTTGTATCATAAATTTTATTTATTTTTTGTTATTATGTATAGTTTGGCTATATGTGTGAGTTTGATGATTTTGAAGGATAGTTGAGATTCCTCATTCTGGTTGATTATGTTCTATTAAGCGTGAACTGAATAATGATGATTTGATATGATGGATATTATAGCTGACAAAGAACTAATATTTTGCATATGTTTTGCTTAACAGGAGCTCATAGCCTTTGTTTTGTATTAGTTACAACTGACGTATTGCAATTTTGTCATTTAATGGTTATAAGGCTTACTATAAGTTCTAAAAGTCTTATACTTTCATGTTCCTTAGTGCTAGTCATGTGCTTTTGGATTCGGATCATGATATTTTATAGGAAAAATACTTAGCTATTTTTGGTATAACAATATTTATACAATTTGATGAGGGATAAAATTGGCCTAACACAATAGGCCTTCAATAGCTTTAGAGTTTACTCCTATTAGGTATTGTCAAACCCAAACTAGCTTCCCTTAACTTTGAGTGCCTCACATCATACTACCAAACCTTTTTTCTTGAAGACCAAATCAATATAATAGACTATTTCCCTCTTTGGTCCCTCACTTACTCGTGAAACGCCCCGGTAATGCAAAGTACAAAAGGGATAGGAAATAGAGCCCTGTACCAACCAAGTGTAGAGCTAATAGTGGCAGCGCTGGATCTGAGAAGATATGTCTTACTTGCTTTTACATTAATGTGGTTGTCAAGACATCCTTCCTATAAGCCACTAAAGGTGCCTATAAGGCTCACTTTACTCCATGCATAGGAGAAGTCCATATTAACATTCTCTGGAGCTTTCTCCTTTTAGTAGAGCAAACCATTAACTTTCTCTGAAGTAAATTGAATTAAGCATGAGAGGATTATAGGGGTTTGCCCCACTAATGCTTTCTTTCTTACTTTGCCTTGCAGGAAATCAACTTTACCATTGATCATTCACAAACCAACTTCCTTTGGAAAGATCCATTCATGTTTATTGAGTTCATGCTTATCGATTGTTACTATCTATAGGAATGATTGTTTCACCTTTTTCTTGGCCTTTCCATAATTCTCATCAAAATTTACATTAAAATCATTATTTAGTCCAATCCACCCCCAACCTTTCAAAAGACATATGCAAAGAAAATCCTATACTGGTATCTAAAATGAGCATAACACCTACCACTACACACACGCTTCCAACCATTCCCTCTAGAGTGATCTCTATGATGCTTATGGTCATTCTGTTAGCAACATCCTCATTTATCTCTAACTCAGACGTTGGCTATTCAGTTGATAAATGTCTTACAAGGTTTCACTAGTATGAACTTGCAATCAACTTCTAGTCCTCAATATGCAAACCAGAGCCTAAATGTCACCCCAAATGGAATATTTTGATGGTTAGCATTCAAAGAAATTTCCCTAAGAAATAAAGAAGAGAAGACCTTGAATGCATGGTCAGAGAGGCACCAACAACTCATTTCCATTATTCGCAGAAGAGATCCATAAGAAGAAGAACAAATAGAGTCCCAAAAAACCTTAAGGGCAATGCTAGATGAATTAAAGAGATCTCACAACAAGGAATAAAGGTGCAGGATGAAAGATAAGAGTATAGGGTGATCCATGGGACCATGATCTAGAGGTTCCATAAGGAATAACTCAATCCACTGAAGGGAAAAAGACAAACATAAAAAAAGCTCATTAAAATGTGAGGAGGACCCAATCTTCACATCAGGAGGGTTCCTCTAAGATGGATAACACTAGAAGAAATAGGAAAGAGTTAGTGGCGACCAGTAAAAGGCCAGTCTATAGTGATTAAAGAGAAAGTTATTCAATTTCTGGATGAACTAAAGGGGATTCTCTAGTTAGGGGAGGGGGACACACCCTTACCCTTACTGTTGACTCACCCTTCATGGAAGAAATCTAAACATTCATCATGATGAAAAGTTTAAAACAATAATCATTAAAAAGTACAATAGAGAAGGGAAACCTAGGGATTACATCCTCGACTATAAGCATGTTGTTGAGCTTTAGACTTTGGAATACATTGTATTGTGTAAAGCTTTTAGTGGATCCCTAGAGGGTACAACCAAATAGTTTGATGGCCTATCGGAAGGTCAAATTGGTTCCTTCAAGCAACTAGTTCATGAACATGTTTGATTCCAGCATACCTATCAAACAAAAGACCCAATATCTAGAGATAATAGTATAGAGGAAATGATAACTATTGAGATATTATATGGCTTGTTTCAATAAAAGCATTTAAAATCTCTTTCTTAGATCATGCTCGAGCTACTGAAACTCTCTAAAATGGAACCTCTTTTAAGGAACACTTAAACATGCTCTCCCGCCACTCTTCTAAAACTATAAATAAAGTGTTGGAGAAAAGCCAACAAGTACATCAGGCAAAATGATACTTATGTGTTGAACCAATTTTCAAAGCACAGAAGAGAAGAAAGCCTTGAAAGGCGCACAATAGGCACACAATGGATAAAAATAAAAGATTAAGGGTAGATAACTAACATGAACGAAAAATAAGAAGCCTCCTTTAATTTTGGCCAACCAACTTCACCTCTTTGACGACCACTATAGCTATTTGCTATTAAGTGCAAATTATGATTTAAATATTAAGGGAAAACTATTCATTTAATTCATCTTTTGTTTATTTATCTTTTTATTTATCATTTTTTTATTCATATTTTTCTTTAGAGTATTGTTTTATGATTTGTTTAGAAAAGTTTGAAGATTCAACTCAAATTCACAGTGATAAAAAGTTTGGAGGCAATATGGATAAAAAACAATACCAAAAGTGGACAAAGAACTCAAATTAAAACATCAAAGAAATGCATGGCCATGCGCATTGGAGTACATGGCCATGCAAGCTTGTCCATGACCATTTGTGCTCAAAACTTGAAGAAATTATGCATGACAATGTAGAATTTTTCTACATGTCCATGAAAAATTGGAGCTTACTACCGAAATTAAATTTTGAAGTCTAATTATGCATGGCTATGCATAATTATTCTATAGGGTTGTGCATAATATGAAAAATGTGATTTTTTAGATAGATTTTGCTTAGATTCTCCTGGGTTGATCCTATTTGGTTGCAATTAATTCATATTGATCTTCTTGAAGGACTTTCAAGTCTTCCTAATGAAAGATTATTACCTCTACGTGTAAAGAAATTGTGTCAATGTAAATTATAAAAGTTCTATTATTCAAGTTTTCTTGTTCCAAGTTCTAGTTTATGTGATTTGTATTTTGAGAAGCGTTAGAGAGAAAGAGCTCAAGCGTGACAATTAGAGTTCACATCAATCCAATTATATCTAGTTTTTCTTCTTAAACTCTTATATTTTAATTCAATAAAGACAATGTTTATTTTTATATATGTTATTTCAATTATTCTCTTTTTCTCCTTATTCTCTTTTTCTCCATGTGCAACTAAACCCATCTTATAGGATTTAGATTTAATTTTTTGAACTCACCTATGATTATCTATTTTTAATTAATTGGTTAATCTATTGGAATTAATCTATTATTTTAGGGGTTGAAGAGTATAGTTAACTAGCCATTAATTGTATAAATCAAAGGTATTGTGTGATATAATGAGAGTAGAAGCACAATATTAGTTCAAAAAAATAATAGACCGAAGGTATGTGTTGCTTAAAGATAAGAACACTCTTTTGTGATAATTAAAAAGATATTCCGAAAAACTTAATAAATTTATATTAATTACTTAAGATCATAAAAGTATACTTAATGTTAGCAGAAATATTTATATTGTTATTGAGAGAGAACTTTACATAAAAGTGAAAATTAATCGTTAATTTCAATAAATCAAACAAATTGAAGAAAACATAGAGAAGTCATAGGTAGTCAATTGATGAAGTATAAATCCTAGACCTTTTATACTTAATAAATTAAATCTTAATTTTCTTGCACTAACTCAGTTTTATTTAAATCTAAAACTCTATTTCAATTGTCTAAATAATAGAAAAGTTTGATAATTTGCTACTTCTAAATATCGTCCATGTGGGATCAACACTTAATTCATACATTATTACTTGCCCACGATCTCTACATTTGCAGATTTGACCTAAAATTCACTACCTTTAGAAGTCGTGAGATATGGCGAAAGCCTCAACCCTTCAATTCCAATCCTCACCTGAGAGACAACACAAAATATTATCTTTTTCATAATGCTCATGGCATAATACCAATGATCATAGAAGCTGATGATTGAAATAGAAAGACTGATCAACCAAGGGTACTTGAAGAAGTTCATCAAAAAAGGAGATTTGAAGTAGAGAAATCCTTCGAACACCATAAAGGACAAAAGCATACAAGCTAAAAATGAAGGATCAACCATATTAAATTAATGTATCCTAAGGATTGTCAGAAGAGCCACCTATGTGAAGGAAAATTAAGAATCAAACCCGAAGAGAAGAACTTTTATTTTTCAACTAGACTAAGTCATAGGTAGCACGAGAAGATGGCACTAACCTTCAACTTCCAAATAATTATCTCTTAGTAATTCAAGCCATCGTAGCCAATTTTATCATAACAAAGTCATTGTCAACTTAAGAAGCTTAGTCAAGTTGCTACCTGTAGGAGTATACCAAAATATAGGTTTATTGGAAAAAGATCTCCAAGATTTGATCTTCCTCATTAGAATAATCAACGAAAAAGACATACCTACAAATAGGAATTATCAAGCTCCCCTTCATAATTGGAGGCATTAGCAATAATATGATGCTCATGGCCATATTTGTAGTTTTCAAATCTTATTAAAATACTTAGGAGCTTCGACTAATATTCGACATTTATGAATGATGATCCCAAAAGCAAATGGAAATGAGTTCCATACATATAGATGCAAAAATCTATTAGCGTTCATACAAAAAGAGGTAAGAAAAGTCTAAAATCAAGTCAACTTGAAAGAGATAGACAATGTGACAACCTTTGACATTGCCAAAAAGGTGGAAAGCACTTTTCAAATATAGTACTGAGCTAGTAGAAGCCTTAAGTAAGGTCCCCTTCATAGATGATGACTTATAATCTACATTCTTGGTCAACACAGGCTTGTCCATTAGATAAAGATGTAACAATGTTGTTTTAAAAGACAACTTGTCCAACTTCGTATGGAAGTCTAGAAAAACGTGAGGTGTCAATCCATAAGTAATAACCCATAGGTTGAATGTTAACCCAACAGTTCAAACCTGTCAAATAAAAGATAAGGTGTTTCGGGCTCGAGCGACAAGCAATGATAAATGAGGAAGTCAATAAGCTACTTGACATGAATTTTATCATAGAGGTGGAATATCTAGAATGTCTAGCTAATATGGTACTAGTAAAAAATTCTTAAAGAAAATACAAGATGTATGTTGATTTCACTGACCTACATAAAGTGAGCCCAAAAGACTTTTTTTCACTGCCTATATGTCACGACCCGGTTTCCCAAGCCGCGATGGTCCTAGGGCACGGGAGAGGCCAATGGCGACCGGCACCCGTAGAACCCAATATCATTCGCATCATCTATAACTTCAATATATTATTCATATTCATTAATTACTAATCATTCTATTAACCTGTCATACATTCTGAAATGGATGTAACATCGGTTATCACAATATCATATTAACACATAATATCATCCATATAATAATACCATCATAAGCTACATGTTCATTTCCTAGCTAACCCGTACATACCCATGGAGCAGCTAGATAATGAACACCAAAACAATTGTTATACAAAATAGAGTATATGTTTATACATCTGAAAGTCTGTAGCAGAATCCTCAGAGAAATATAAGTCTGGATTCTGCAACTCTAAACCTCTCCTGAAAGGGGTAAACAATAAACGGGTGAGTATAGATGATACTCAGTGAGTTCACATGCATTGGAATAAATAATAGGTATCATAAAAATAAAGGTATCAATCAATGAAATATCAGTGTACCGAATAAGTATCAAGGTACAATAAAGCCAAATAAAATCATACCGGCTCGGTTACATATGGAAGGACAGATAATGGGATGGACTGTATGAAAAGAAATCATACAATCTCCAAACAAACAAATCATTGGACCATGTAGGTCACTGGTACATCCATATTAGGGTAAGTAAGCATAAGGCTGATCAGGACCTATGGCCAGGACCATAATCCCTCCTAGATAGGGTACAAATATACAATGTGCACAAGGTCGACAGTATTTCCCCACTTCCCTGTCGAATCAGAAGTTCTGCCAAAACCATATCAAGGTCAATAACGAGGGATACCATATGTAACAATGGCATCTGGATACAGTCAATCAATCAATCATTTCGGTTTCAATCAATACAATATCCATTATCAATAATGGCCATGCCATGTACAATATACAATTATCAATTAAGGGTTAGGTATTAAGGATATTTCATAGGACAAAAGTGAGGTTCGATGATTGAAATGGTAAATATCAATTAATCAAAGTTATATAACATTATATGAACTGATTTGGCAAGGAAATATAAGCACAAACTCAAGGAAGATTTAAAGGTATCACAAAAGACAAGGTTCGACCATTTAGGAGTTTTTCACAAAGGTGTCCAATAATCAAATTAAGCAATTTGATATATCAAATGATGCATGCAGAACTCACCTCAACCTTCCAATAGCCAATGCAATAGCTAATTTCACCAATTTCACCAAAATCCCCAATTTTTAGCTACTTTGAAACCTCCAAATCCACAATATACAATTCTACATCAAATTAACCATCAATTAGTTGTTCACTTACATCCAATTGACTAATTCTATCATCAATTAATTAAACTCATCACAAATTTATCAAATCATATCTTAAAATTCTAAATAAACCCTCAAATTTAGGGATTTCCATAAATTAGTATTAATCTAGGTAAATTAACACTAAACTCATTTATTTCAACCTA
Source organism: Aleurites moluccanus (assembly GCA_948193065.1). Classification (NCBI taxonomy): domain Eukaryota; kingdom Viridiplantae; phylum Streptophyta; class Magnoliopsida; order Malpighiales; family Euphorbiaceae; genus Aleurites; species Aleurites moluccanus. Next base: position 6,436 of record CANXYC012921475.1, on the reverse strand, counting down.
AATAACATCTAATAAATCAATTAAAATCAACAAATAAACCCTTATCTCAAATGGGTTAAAAATGGCTGAAATCTATACTTTAATGCCTCTTGAAATTTTTCAGCTCCTTTCCACTAGATAAGGACAGATAAGAGATGAGCACTGATTATAATTATGATTTCCATGAATTTTCTCCACAAATTTTGATGAAGAAATTATGAAATTTGAAGAAGAAGGAGAAGATACAGTGTTCGGTCTTCCTTGGAGAAAAGACGAGCAACGGAGAACAGAGAAGGAAGGAAAAATAAGTTAACGTGTAAATAACAAATCAGTTACTGCCTCTTTAAATAGGCTACTACCCAGTAATTTTTGCCTCACCATTATTGTTCTGCTATTCCAGCTCGCAATTGCCACTTCGCAATTGCCAGCTCGCCAAATGCTAGCTCGCCAATCCCAGCTCGCTAATGCCTCTTCGCATTGCCGGCTCACAAATGCCAGCTCACCTATCCCAGCTCGCCAATGCCTCTTCGCGTTGTCGGCTCACAAATGCCAGCTCGCCAATGCCTCTTTGCATTGCCGGGTCGCAAATGCCACCTCTCCAATCCCAACTCACTAATGCCTCTTCGCATTGCCAGTTCGGAAATGCCACCTCACCAATCCCAGCTCGCCAATGCTTCTTCGCATTGCCGGCTTGCAAATGCCAATTCGCCAATTCCAGCTCGCCAATGCCTCTTCGCATTGCCGGCTCGCACTTGCCACTTCGCGTATGTCGGCTCGCACTTGCCACTTTGCATATGCTGGCCCGCATTCCCAGTTCGTATATGCCGGCTCACATTCTCTCTTCGCATTTCCAGTTCGCCTTTACCATCTCGCATTTTTCCTCTTCACAAAGCCATCTCGCTAACTCCAGCTTGCAAGGCCTGTTTGCCAATTGCAGATCGCAAGTGTGCTACAAATATTCTAACTCCTTGACTCTTTTGTCACTTAAAATATACAATTTAAGAGTTCAACTATCAATCAATATTATACACAAGAATATTTTTCCTTGCTCATTTACTAACATTATCAAAATAAATGAAATAAATAAAAATTATACTTATTGTACGATTTATGAACTAAACCAATTTCATTTAAAACTATACACACACATATAGAGATATACATGTATAAAAATAGTAGGTGTTATATTCTATCCCCCTTTAATTAAATTCGTCCTCGAATTTTAAATAAAATATACCTCAAAACTGAAATAGAGATGGATATCTATTATGTATCTCCTGCTCGCTCTCCCTTGTACACTCCTCTATCGTTTGGTTCCTCCATAGCACTTGAACCATAGGAATCTCTTTGTTTCAAAGCTTTCTGACCTGTCGATCAATAATCTCCACTAGTAGCTCCTTATATGACAAATCCTCACTGAGATCAACATCCTGCATCTCCAAAATGTGATAAGGATTCGATACATATCTCCGCAGCATTGATATATGGAATACTGGATGTATATGGCTGATAATAGGTGGAAGAGCTAATCTATAGGCCACACTGCCAATCTGCTCAAGTATCTCAAACGGGCCTATAAATCGTGGCGATAGCTTGCCCTTCTTCCCAAATCTCATAACTCCTCTCATCGGGGAGACCTTTAGGAAGATATGATCACCAATAGAAAACTATACATCCTTCCTCTTCGGATCAGCATAACTCTTCTGCCTACTGAAGGCAGTCATCATCCACTCTCTGATCATAGGAACCTTCTCCATAGTCACTCTAGTCAGTTCTGGTCCCTCTAGCTGCTTCTCTCTCGACTCCACCCAACACACTGGTGATCTGCACTTTCTACCATATAGTGCTTCAAATGGAGCCATACCAATCGAAGAGTGATAATTGTTATTGTAGGAGAACTCTATCAGTGGCAGATAATAATCCCAACTACCTTTGAAATCTAGAACACATAACCTGAGCATATCCTCTAAGGTCTGGATCGTCCTCTCGAACTGCCCATCAGTCTGTGGATGGAAAGCAGTGCTAAACCATAGTTGGGTACCCATAGCCTTCTGAAATTTCTGCCAAAACTGGGATGTAAACTGTGTACCCCAATTAGATATGATCACCAAAGGAACTCCATGAAGCTGCACAATTTTATCAACATACAACTGTGCATACTGAGCTGTTGAATAGTTGGTCTTAACCTCCAAAAAGTGTGCAGACTTCGTCAATCGATCCACAATAACCCAAATAGAGTCATACCCCTCAAAATCCATGGTAGACCAACTATGAAATCCATGGTAACCTGTTCCCATTTCCACTCTGGTAGCTCTATCTCCTGAAGTAGCGCTGATGGCTTATGATGTTCAAATTTAACCCGCTGATAGGCTAAGCACTTCGACACAAAATGAGCTATGTCTTTCTTCATTCCAGGCCACCAATAAACATCTCTGAGATCATGGTACATCTTGGTGATCCTTGAATATACACTGTAAGCAGAATAGTGTGCCTCTTGCATGATCCTATCCCATAGCTCATCACAATCCGGTACATAGATACATCTCCCACATCTCAATATCACATCATCAAAAGTGAACTCTGTCATCCGTCCACTCTGAACCTCTCCCTTCAGTTTCAGAAGATAAGGATCTCTATCCTGGGCCACTTTTATATCATCTAGCAACAGTGACCTAGCCTAATATTGGGCTATCAAAGCCTGGTTCCGAACCTAGGAACCCAAATCTAACTCTACCCCATAATCTACCAACTATATCAAATCTTAGATCAATGTCCTCCTGCCAACCATAATATTAGCAAGACTACCCATCGATTTCCTCCTCTAGGCATCCGCTACCACATTGGCCTTCCCTAGGTGATAGAGAATCTCACAGTCATAATCTTTCAGAAGCTTAACCCATCTACGCTGCTTCAGATTCAGATCCTTCTGCTGAAATATATACTGCAAACTCTTATGATCAGTATATATCTTGCATTTCGATCCATATAAATAATGCCTTCAAATCTTCAAGGCAAAGATAACTGCTACCATCTCCAGATCAGAGTGGGATAATTTGCTTCATGCTTTTTTAGCTGACGAGAAGCATAAGCAATTCCCCTACCTATCTGAATCAGAACATACCCTAGGCCAATCTGTGAAGCATCACAATATACAATGAATTTCTCCTCCTCCACTGGTAATGCCAAAATCTGAGCACTGGTAAGGCAATACTTTAGAGTCTGGAAGCTACGGTCACACTCATCCATCCAGACATATCGCTCCTGTTTCCTCATCAAGCTAGTCAAAGGAGCTGTAATACGGGAGAAATCTTTCACAAACCTCCGATAATATCCAGCCATACCCAGAAATCTACGCACCTCTGAAACACTGGCAGGCTGAGGCCAATTAGCAATTGCTTCAATCTTCTGAGGATCCACCATAATACCCTCCTTACAAATGACATGTCCCAAAAAACATACCTCAGTCAACCAAAACTGACATTTGGAGAGTTTAGCATACAACTGGTGCTCCTGAAGTGTCTGTAGCACAATCCTCAAATGCTCTCTATGATCCTCCTCACTCCTGGAATAATGTCATCAATGAAGACGATGACAAACTTATCCAAATAAGCCCTGAACACCCTGTTCATCATATCCATGAAAGCCGTTGGAGCATTTGTCAACCCAAATGGCAATACCAAAAACTCATAATGGCCATAACGAGTTCTGAAAACAGTCTTGGGTATATCTCCACTCCTAATCTTTAGCTGATGATACCCAGACCTCAAATCTATTTTAGAAAAATGGCTGGCACCCTGCAACTGATTAAATAAGTCATCAATCCGTAGCAACGGATACTTGTTCTTCATTGTGACCTTATTCAACTGCCTATAATCAATACACATCCTCAAGGAGCCATCTTTCTTTCTCACAAATAGAACCGATGCACCCTATGGAAAACTACTAGGTCTAATAAACCCTCTATCCAATAGCTCCTGTAACTGAACCTTCAACTCCTTCAGTTCTGCTAGAGCCATTCTGTAAGGTGGAATGGATATTGGGTCTGTGCCTGTATGCACCTCAATCCTAAACTCAATCTCTCTATCAGGGGGCAATCTTGGCAACTCCTCAGGAAAAACATCAGGGAAGTCCTGAACCACCAGTATTTGATCCAATCATACAAAAGACCTCTGTACATCCACCACATGAGTCAGATAGGCTGAGCAACCTTTCTCTATCAACCTCCGAGCCTGGACAACAGATATAAAGTTAACCCGAAACTCCTGAATATCACCCTGAAACTCAAACTCCTGCTGCCCCTCAAGCTGAAATCTAATCCTCTTCCTATAATAATCTATCACTGCCCGATGCCTAGTCAATCAATCCATATCCGGTATCACATCCAACTCAAGCACAGGCAACTCAATCAAGTCAACACGTAAAACACGATCATCAATCTCCACAATACAATCAGGATAAAAATAATCAACATCTACAGAATCTCCCATAGGAGTAGCAACAGACAATTGAATATCTAATAACCTCCTCTCTTTATTCAATTTGGGTGCAAAATGTAGGGACACAAATGAATGAGTTGCACCCGAATCAAATAAGGCATCTGCAACTTCATTCTAAACCAGAATAGTACCTGTGACGACATTATCTGATCTCTGAGCATCATGAGTGTTGACCGCGAACACCCTGCCCTAGCCTTTGCCAGCTGGAACCTGACTACCACTGGGAGCCTGACCTTCCCTACCTTTGCCTTTGGCTACTGTTTCTCTGCCCACACTCTAGCTGGTATGAACTGCTGGCTAAGATACTGTGATAGATGGCTGCTGATCAGCCCTCAATGGACAACTACTCATATAATGACCCTGCTGGCCACACCTCAAGCATGCACCTATCCTCCTCTAGCACTCCCCTCCATGCCTCCTACCATAATACCCACAAACAAGAATGTTGGGTGCTTGTGTAACCGATCTAGAAGAACTCTGAGAGTATGCAGGCGCTGACTGTACTACTGGCTAACCCCTACTCTGCAGTCTCCTCCTCTGACTACTGCCAGTAGATCTCTGCTCATACCTGGGTACGGGCTCTGCCTGCCTAGGATGGGACCTGCTCTCCCCCCCTACTCTATGACCCTGAGCTACTCTTCCTCTTCTGTTCTCTTTTGGCTCTCTCTATTTTGTACTCCTCTTCCATTTGAGTAGCTTTATCTATTACTGTGGTCAAAGAAGTAAACTCTGTGGCAAGAAGGGCATTATGTAATGCAGCATGTAATCCCCTCCTAAACTTACTGATCATATATGCTTCTGTAGGTACTATGTAAGTTGCATACCTACTCAGCTGTATGAAATCCTCAGTATACTCCTCTACTGAGCGATCCCCCTGCTCTAACTGCTCAAATCTCACTAGGTTATGGGTCCTAACACCTTCAGTGATGAACTCATGTATCAGGCCCTGGCGAAACTCTGTCTATGTGGGTGGGTGCTCTCCATATAACCTGGTATCTATATGTCTTGAGAACCATGTCCAGGCTTTCCTTTTAAGTAACAGCCTTACCAACTCAACTGATCTGAGCTCAGAACAAGGTAGTCTCCCAACAATCTTCTCAATCTCCTCCAGAAAGTCTACAGGATCTGCACCTCGGTCCCCTCTGAACTCTGGTAAGTTTAGCTTTAGAAAGCTAAACATAGAGACTCCATCCTCAGCAATCTCTCTCATGTCACCCTGTGCAGTTGGCTCCCTCTGAGCCCCCACTGGCTGCACAGGAGCCGGTGCCACTACCTTTGGTACCACAGGAGCCGGTGCCACTACATTTGGTACCACAGGTGGCTGAACTACTGCAGGAGCAGGCGGTGGCTGTGCCTGCTGCCTCTCTCTCCTCATCTCTGCCATCTCTCTCCTAAGCTCCATCAACCCTCTCATCATCTCAACCCTTCAAGGGTCATCTCCTCTATCTGAATCCTCTGAAGTCCGTCAAGATTGAGACGGACCTTCAGACACACTCATCTCCCTCACTAGGGACTCATTGAAGGCAACCTCAGTCTCAATGGTATCTCTGTCCCTGCTATCAAACATATCTGTAATCTGTCAAGAAAATACGGGAACAGTATCAGAATATAGTAAAACGTAGAATATAGACATATAACAGACGATTACAACAATAGATGACAAAGGGAATCCTATGCTCCATGGTATACTTAATTCTATCCCATTCTGTAACTAGTTACTATTCATCTGTTACCTAGATTCACATTCTGCAAACCTAGGCTCTGATACCACCTATGTCGCGACCCGGTATCCTGATCCGCGATAGTCCTAGGGCACGGGAGATGCTAATGGCGACCGACACCCATAGAATCCAATATCATTTGCATCATGCATAACTTCAATATATTATTCTTATTCATTAATTACCAATCATTCTATTAACCTGTCATACATTCTGAAATGGCTGTAACATCGGTTATCA
>CANXYC012921264.1:0-40573 GCA_948193065.1 Aleurites moluccanus | reverse complement strand
TATATATATATATATATATATATATATATTTGTTTTGAGATAATTTAATAGTAAATAAGTGAAAATTATTATAAAATAAAAATAACAATTTAATAGAATTATTGTGTGTGTATGGGCTAGTATCCAATAAACGCAAACTGGAGGCTGGAGCCTGCTGCCTGTCTGCTTGACTGTAAATGGTCCAGGTGGGGCATCCCATTACCCACCATTGTCATGCTTATAGCAAGGCTTGATCATTGGTGAAAATGCTGAATGGTGAGTGAGTAAAGGGAACTGATTGAGTTCACATTTTCACACTCGTAAGCTAGTCGTCACCGGTAAATGAGGCCACCACACTGACTCCACCACCGTCCTTTCGGTATTCTTTTCTTTAGCGGTCCAATTATACCTGCTTCAGGGACTGCAATATTAATTTTCTCTATAATCTATAATTTAAATAAGGAAATTGCTAAAAATAAAAATAAATATTTACAAAATCATGTAAAATGTTTTTAAATACAATAATTGTTATTAATAACATGTAACATATAACAAACAGTCTACTAATTAGCTTTACTGGTAAGTGATTTGTAGTTGAAATACTCTATTTTATTATGTGTCATATTTTTTATTTTTTATTTTTTTTAAAATATTTTAAAAATTAATATTTTTCATAAATAATATAATATATTAAAAAAAATAAAAAATAAGATATATAATGATATAAAAAATTTAAACTGAAGAACTTATTATTTTTTCTATTAACTTTGATTTGATCCTTAAACCATATATCATAAATGATATTTTTTTTCTCATGAATAATTTATTCTTAGCATGAATAATTTATTTTTAACTGAATTAGAAAGATAAACTTAATACGATACACAAATACAAATATGTGATATCATCGTACTATTAAATAATTAAAAATTAATTATTCATTATATTTAACATTTTTATATAATTTTTTACTATCATCTAAATTTCATGAATTTATTAATCTTATATTAGCGGTCGAGTACGACGGTTCAATATATTTTAGATTAATTTTTTCATATATGAAATAATTAATGAAGAATTATAGATAATAAAATTTTAAATGCTATTTTAATAAAAGAATTCCATATGATAGGTATTTAATTTTATTTGTTTATTTATTATTATTATTTTGTGAATTGATAAGTACTTGCCTTTTCCTTTTCAGGTTTGTTTCATTGTGTATATTTCTATATGCAGCCAAAAATTTAAATGGTTGTGCCTCCTCTCCTTTTAAAACTTGTACAAGGATGGCCCAAATAAAGAGTACAGTAAATTGGCTTATGCACTAATTATTAATGCTATTCGAAGCTTAATAAAGTTTAAAAGAGATATTGGAACGTAGCCATAGCTTAAGCTTGGAAGCACTATGGATTTATTTCTCAAATCTCAATTTGCAAAGAAAATTATAATTAGATAATAAGAGATAAAAAAAAAAAATGAGTAGCATCATTTTTAGACCTAATTGAACCAAAATTGTTTTACTATTATAACTAATTATTGGATGGCAGCTTTAAGTGTACGTAAAGGCTTAATTTAATTGATATCAATAGCTAAACTATAATCACTGTTTTTTCATTTCTTAATCATGTGCTTACATGCCCTTTTCCATCTATCATTTTTTTTTTCCTTTCAATTCTAAGTTTGAGAGCAATTATTTTCTTCATAGTGAAAGTTTTATATGTCTCACCATTTGACATAATTTTTCACAAAATATTTAAAATTTGGGTTCAATTGCAATTTATAATTTCAATGTAGTAAAATAATTTTGATTAATTTAATAATCTAACATTTATTCAAACAAGATTGAAAAATTTAAAAATAAAATTTCAATGGATCAAAAATTAAAACAAGAATAGGATTATATATATATTGTGGGTATTTAGATTTTCAATTGATGATCCGAAACTGTTAGAAATGTTGGAAGTTTATATATTTTTTTGGAGTGTTAATCTTAAAAATTAATTATTAAAATTAGAGAGTCCATTTATATATAAACTCATTCAATATATTATATTTAATCCACGTAAAATTAATTATATCTTAATATTCTCTTTAAGTGATAATTGAACCAATATAATTTTTTATGTTAATACTCTTAAAAATATACAAGCTCCATCATTTCTAATATGGTATCAAAACGAAAAAATAATATGTACTTCCTATTTTATCATAATTTAAATTTAATTTTCTTTCAATTTTATTGGGTAATGGACTTTCAAATTCTTGAATTCGTTTGTGTTGAATTTTCATTTCAATTCAATTAATTCAGTTCTCATCATAAATTTACAAGTGTTAACTTTGATTAATAAAAATTATATTGACTCAATAATTACTTGAGGGATAATGTTTAAATATATATCTCACGTTGATTAAATAGAAGATGTTGAATGAGTATATATATATATAATTGAGTTTTCTTATTTTAATAGTTAATTTTTGAGATTAATACTCAGGTTATTAAATAATCTCTAATATTTATAACAAAAAATCATTAAGTTAAATTGAAAACACTACAATGAATTGAATTTTTAAATATTTGAGTGTTTGATATTTATTTACAAAGTAAAAACATGATAATAATAATAATAACAATATTTTTTTAAGAGTTATAGAAAATAATTTTGATTAATAATGAATTTTGTCACAATTAATTTCAAACACCCAGATTGATGACTCAACCATGTGTTGGGGCGAAAAATCGTTAGATAGCAAAAGATTCGAACTTTCGTTGGATAAAATTGTTGACTACCATTTGATTTATCTTTATGAACCTCTTTTTTCATTGTCTCCACTATATGGAATTTGGTGGGTTAGCACTTGGCAGTGAATAGCAATTTCTTGGGTGCTGGTTGATTCAAGATAGAATCATGTTACCTTTTAAGAAAGGCAGATCTCATCTTCCCTATCTTTTTAAGCTAATAACAATTCCCCTTAAAACAACATGTGCTATCCATATCACAAAAACAATATATATTCTCTTTGCCTTTTTTTTCATTTTACAAACAAAAATTAGAAAAAAGAAAGTGGATGGGTGAAAATAAATAATGATAACTTAGCTCAACCATTGATTGATTTGATAAGTGGCTTCTTTATTTTTTATCAATTAGTGTTTAATTTTTAAAATTAAATTATAAATAATAAAAAAATTATTTATAAATTTTTAATATGTATTTAGATCTTAATTTGATAATCGAAAACTCATTAATTTTATTATAATAATTCATCAGTGTGCACTCCTAAAATAAATTTTAATTATAATTTATTTTTCAATCGTAATTTCAAATGAATTTTTTTAAATTATTATAAAAATTTTAATTTAAGAATTTTCAAATACTCATATAAAATGCAAAAATTAATTTATAATATCAAATTGTTGTTAAAAAAAATAATATAATAAATAATGATGCTTTCTTGACTACAAAGTGGGTTATATGAACATCACAGCTCACAAGGAGAAATGTCTTGTCAGGTGGGTTTTTGAAGTAAACAATGATGGTGATTGGGCCAGTAGGCAATGACAAAAGCCCAAAGCTTAGATTGAAAAGCCTTTATTATCAAAATTTGTGAGCTTTTAGACAAAAAGCATCAATAAAATGGTATTTGTAATCATTGATTCATTGTTGGTTAAACTTTTAGGCGAAAATGATGTTGTAGCTCTTTATTGACTAGAGGCCAACATTATTGCATAATAGGTCCATTTTCCATTTGAGTTGGGCTTCTTTTTTTTTTTTTTTTGGGTCATTGATCACTTCTTCTTATGGAACCGTCTTTAGAAGTTTATCATTTCTCTCGTTATATATTTCTACTTATCAATGATAAAAAAAAATGCAAAACACATTTATTATATGATAAGAATCATAAGATCTATTAATATAATAAATATTTTTATTAAAAATAAGTACATACTACATAACGTATATTGTATGTTAAGTGGAAAAAGAATTGGATATAACATACATGTACACAAAAGGTGGTGTGTAAAGATTCAAGTTAGACCAAACTTAATTAAATGAATATATATATATACTCACATATATTTGTTCATAAATTTTATTTGAATTTGAAAAATATTAATTAAAAGTTAGATTCAATTATCCTATCCATAATTTTATTTACTCATAATAATACGTATCCCGACTTCCGATCAATTATACTCACATATTATGAAAGACGCTGCTATAATATTTCAATTAAATCTAGATACGTAATATATCGAATTTTATGGAGTTTGTAATATGATATTATTGTCCATTTGATATTTATATTTGATATAATATTTTTTTGAAAAAAATTTAAAGATAAAAAAAAAAAATCAAATTTACATATAAATAAAAAAAAAAATCAAATTTACAGATAGTTAAACCTTAAATCTAGTTTATATATAATATATATAATCAAAATTTTGAGATGCATGTTCCCTATATTAAGATATATGCAATTCCTTTAAACTAAATATATATGTATCAACATATGGGCAAATAAATAGTTATCATGAATATATATATATATATATATATATATATATATATATATATTAGCTATCTAACTATTTGAGTATTTTCTATTCTGAAAAATGGGTTTGGTAGGCATAGGTAGGATGTCTAGTGTCAAATGTTTGATTGGTTAAAGATAATTAGACAAATAGTTTGAACACCAAATAATTAAAACACATTTATGTGGTAGTTCTAGAGGGTAGGTAATTCTTTTATTATTATTTTTTAAGAAATATTATATATACAAATCACATTATAAATATCAATTTACTACCAATAAAAAACAAAAATATTAACATCTTAATTTTTGAATCTTAACATATTAGACATTATTAGCTAAATATATTAAAAAAAATTATGTCATTTCTTAAACAAGTATTTACCTTTGGGCCAGGTAATTCAAAATCTATCTCCACCGTAACATTATAATACTGATATTTTATTTTAAATTTTTCAATACTTGACAATTTTGTAAGGTAAAAATTTTAAAATTCAATTATAATTTAATAATAAATATATATTTAATTTATTCAAGTAATAGATTCAGTTTTGATTTTTCTCTATCTTAAAAAAAAAAATCAACATCCATATGTTACTGTTGTTTTGGATGTAGTGTTACATGAACTATATTGTATTGATTTAACAGAATTAGTTATTTCTACAATTGGCTATCCCATTTATACAGTCCTGAAAATTATCTGTAGTAGGTATAGTCTTCTATTACTAGTACCATGTATTAGTCATCAATATGATATATAAACAAGGGAGATCAGGTAGCTATGGCCTAATCTAATGATTGCTTTTCTATTAGAATCAGTTGCAGGTAATTAGTCTCTTTCAAAGGTAACTACTTGTTTAAGAAATGACACAGTTTTTTTTAATATGATTATTAATTATTTATAGGTTACTTGTGAACTAAAACAAGGAAAAGCGACTTCTTGCTAGTAATTAGTTATTGGGTCACTGGAGTTATACCTTCCACCAGCTCCAGTCCAACTACTTTGTGTTTTGCTCCCATTGCACATCAAATTTGGATTAGATCAATTTCCATTATCTTTCAATTTTTTGTTTAAATTAAAAATAAATTGGCATTTGACCAATCACAACACAGCATCAAACATAATTAATTTTAAAAATTGATTTAATTGGTAGGAGAATTTATTTATTTTCTTATTGATTATATACGATATTTGAAGTTAAACTGTAAATAATATATATATATATATATATGAATTATTTAATTTTATGTGGATGATATTCTTTTAATTAGATTAGGAAAATAAATTTAATATAGTGCTTGAAAATTAACCTGTGTAACACCTTATTATTAAAAAAAGAAATATGCTGTAATTTAGTAGTATTTGAGTAGTTTATAAGGCTGTGAAGTTGTGTGAATATAAATCACAATCATAGTCTGTTTAAGGAAAATAAAAGTTAGTTTCAAAAGATGTTATAATGTGGTTTTCTAGAATATTATTATTTGATTGATTGTAAAATGACTAATGTCACATTCATATTTGCTGACGATCCACTCACTACTATTGCTTCAAAATATATCCTTTTGCCTTAGAGCTGTAAGACCCCATCTTTAAATCATTCCCTTCTTTTCTCATTTCCATGAAGATTTGATTCAAAATCTTGACCACCAATTACAACAACAAAAAAAGAAGAGAGATTTCTTTCTCTCTTACACAAAAAGATCATGAAGAACAATACCAATAATAACACAAAACTCATTCTCCTTCACCCTTATATTCAAAAACAAGGAAGCTCTAATCGCTTATGGCTTCTTGCTTTTGTTTCTTTTTTCACTATTGCTTTTCTTGTCACACTTATTTACACAAGAGACTCTTTACCAACTAAAACCACTACTGCCACAGCCGCCACCATGACAACCACCACTTCCTCCTCTATCTCCACCAACACACAACTACCTACAACAGTGATCAACACTCTCCTTCACTATGCTTCAAGATCCAATGACAGTTTCCACATGTCTTACTCCGAAATCAAACCCATATCAGATGTTCTTAGAAAATGCTCTTCTCCATGTAATTTTCTTGTTTTTGGCCTAACACATGAAACCCTTTTGTGGAAAGCCTTAAATCATAATGGCCGTACAGTTTTTATTGAAGAAAATCGATACTATGCAGCTTATTTTGAAGAATTACACCCAGAAGTGGATGTGTTTGATGTTCAATACACAACAAAAATGGGAGAATATCGAGAATTGATAACTTCTACGAAAGATCAAATCCGGAATGAATGTAGGCCAGTGCAGAATCTACTCTTCTCAGAATGTAAACTTGGGATTAATGATTTGCCTAATCATGTTTATGAGGTTGATTGGGATGTAATTTTGATTGATGGGCCCCGCGGCGACGGAATGGAAGGGCCAGGGAGAATGACACCGATATTTACAGCAGGAGTTCTAGCTAGAAGCAGGAAAGCTGGAAATGGAAAAACTCATATTTTCGTTCATGATTATTATAGAGATGTGGAGAAAATTTATGGAGACGAGTTCTTGTGCAGAGGGAATTTGGTGGAGGCTAATGATATGCTAGCTCATTTTGTGGTGGAGAAGATGGATGAGAATAGCTTCCAATTCTGTAGCAACCAGACATCCAAATCGAAATCAGCTTCTTGATCATAATTGTATTGTTTTGTCATATATGATCAAGAAAAGCACATATAGTCTTTGCAATGGTCAAATGGTATAAAAGTGGTAAGAAAAAAAATTTGTTGTTATTTATCATCATTTAAAAGTTTTAGAACTTCCTTTTTTCTTTTGGTTCTTCTTCTTCTTGGAATGGGGACTGGGGAGTGTAAAAAATAATAATTCTTTTTGGCAATGCAAAAAAGTTGTAATTTCGTGGTAATGGAAGCTTCAATTAATTTTTTTTATGTATTATTAATTAGTACTACTGCTCTTTGATTATAGGACTATAACCTATAATGAAACAAGTACTTTTGGTTCTGCTTAATTACCAGAATGGACTGTCAACTATTTGGTTATTTCTTCTAACAGAAGGAGGAGGAGGGAGAAAATGACAAAATCAACAAGATATAGAGACTCAAGAACTAAGTACAATAGTTCCACTACATGCAGCTTAATTAATTAGAATTGGCATATGTTCGTTGCATTTCTTGCCATAAAGCAAAAGAGAACTACCAGGCTGGCTCTGTCCCCTGGGGTCAAACCTTAATTAAATACTTCATTAACATTTACTTGTACAAATTTCAAGTCATGGTATTGTTAGCAACACACAAAAAGATTCATTAGTTGCTCAAATTTTATTGATTAGGGACTACTTAGGGCTAAAGCTACAGCTAGTCAGATTTATAAAACCATATTTCAAGTCAATTTATGCATGCTCAAGTGTTAATTATACGAGCTTTTGAAAGTGAGAAACTTGTCTGGTGAGTGGATATCTGCTCCCCCAGACAACATTAGGGACGTGCTCAAGGTAATAAAAGCTGACCTAAATGTTTATATTCCTTTTGGCTTCTAGTAGATCATTCTTATGGAACCTTATGAAACTGCAGATTTGGTCAAACGGTTTGTATGATTCAACCCTGCATCGAGTTATCAACAACTCTCCAAATTATCTTGTATGCGTAGCTTATTTCTATGAGGTTAGTCAATAGCTTGGTTTGTCTCGAGTCTTCAGTTCATCACAAAATGATCATTCTGTGGTGCTTTTGTTGCTTGAACAGCCCAACTTTGACGCGGCGTGGAGGACTGGTGGAATCAGGACGTCCGGAAGAGCAGTTTATGAAGAGCATTTAGTGAGTAATGTCCAAACTAACTTTGGTTTAGCTTTGATCTTGTAACTCTGCTGTAAATGCCACTGAATAATAGCATGTATTCCAGTCTCAGCAACAAGATTTATTTACAATATTGTTGATTTTGGCATCGCCACGCTTGAGAAACAAGCGAGGAATAGTAAGAAAATGTAAATTCAGATGCCATAATCATTTGAAATAATTTTTCAAAAGGCATTGTCAAATGTCAACTAATTATTCCAAATGCCCTTTTCTATTTAACTGCTCTATCAGTTATATTCTAGCAGAAAATGCTGGTCTACACCAAGAAAAAAGACCTGGCATTAGGGAAAATTTTTGTCTATACTGGGTGCATATACCAATTCAATAAAAAAGAACATATAGAGAAAAAAAAATCATTGAGGTTAAAAAAAAAAAAAAAAAAAAAGAGTCATATTGATTAAAATATGTCATCACTCATTTATTAAATTTATGAGATAAGTTTCTACACCAGTGTAGAAAAAAAAAATTTCCCTCGAAATAGTATTTATTACAGAATAGCATTAAACTTGGACAATAGGTCAACAACATTAGGATGTTCTTGGTAAACAATGTACAACACGATTTTAGTCTTATATAGAAGGTGATAAGATTCTAGTATGATGATTAAGGCAACATGATAACTGCGAATATTATTGCATCATCTCTGCAAAAATCCACAGTTAAATTAATACATCTCCGTGGTTAGTAAATACAAATAAGATAACAAAAAAAAAATCAATACAAAAATGCTTTGACCAGAGTTACGAACAAGTAAAAAGATCTGGTATAAATTTTTTTCAACTACTGGAACGTCTTCTGCTTCCTCAAAAAATGGATTAGCTGTAATTAGTTCCAAAAATTATGCTATAAGTTCTAATCTAATACTAAAACTAATACTCACATTAAAGGGAGAACAAATTGTTCAAGTTAATGATAACCTGTTAGCTGATTCCAATTTCACCATTGAGTACAAATAATGTGCTCCTGCAATCTTAACTATCATGTATTGCCGAAATTAAATTGGCCAAACCATTTGCAAAAACTCCAGCTTCACGAGAATTGACATGCGGAATCCTCAAACCCAGCTCTCTGAGTTGCTCCACTATATTATATAGAAATTCAAAAGTTAGTCTGGATTGTGCACTGAGATACTCCCTAACGTGAGGATGTATCCTGAACCATTCTCCCAACATCTTGTGCACATGAGCGCGAATTATTCTCCATGGTACAGAGTATTTTTCACAAAGCTTCAAATACTCCACTAACAGATCTGCCTGATCCAATTTTCCATCTATGTTGCTTTCTTCATTGCCAGCTACTCATTCAGCTATCTGAAATCCGGCAAAGAGAGCTGGATTCTCAAGTAGAGACCCCGCAGAAAGCACCCCATCAGCACCAGTCTCTTCCAAACAGTTATGAACCTCGTCCATGTGCCTGATATTCCCATTGGCAAGAACTGGGATTTTGATAGAACTTTTACAGCCTTGATGACTTTCCAATCTGCTTGGAATTTCTTTCCGTCTTTATCATCTCTAGTTCGGCCATGGACAGCTAAAAGGGTACAACCAGCTTCCTCCAGCATCCTAGCATAATTAATAGTATCCTCTAATTCTGGAAACATTCGGATTTTGCAAGATACATTAACATTAAGGTTGACAGCCAACTTTTCACTAAAGATTTAACAAGTGGAAGATTATCCATTAAGAAAGCTCCATAATTGCCCCGCCTGTCAATCCGCTGTGGACACCTGTAAAGATGCAAATGGAGTCAATAACATTACATACGAGGGTTCCTGTCCACTGTTGAATCACCCATACAAGCATTCAAGTCTGATAAAATTATTCTTCATATTCAGAAAGCTAATGACAGGATATTGGAATTGACTACTATCTTGTACAAATTTCCATCCATGAGCAGAAAGTTCTATTTGTCTCTTCAAATTCAATCTTATCTTCATGGGTTTGAGAATAAGATTGTGAGAACTCACATTAAGCACTTAAAAATTATCTTCATGGGAATGACTTCTCCACAATTGGAGCAACAATTAACTTAGGTCGACCCAACTTAGTCCAGTGAGCCCATGTCCTCTCCACTCTAGATTCTCCGGTCAGGTGACGGCCGGATGAGCACAAGCAACAATTCGGAATTGCCTCGCATTCCATTCCAGTGGTTTTCAAGATTTGGGCCGCGGGTTGGGATGGGCTTGCTGCAGAACAGCATCAAAAATTCACAATTCTGTCTTACTTTGGATTAGGATTTAGCATTTGGACAGCATCACATAATAAATCCAAATTTTTATCTCCATAACATTTAACTAATTACTATTCATAACCCAATAGTTAATTAAATGCTTATAGTTACTAGCATGGAAATTTTTTTTTCCTATTTTAAATTTCAATATTATAGCAAAAACAAAAATCTCCTGTGACAAATTTCTCAAAAAAAAATTTTTTTTGATGACACATTTATATTGGAATTAGCAAAGTAATAGAAAAAAAAATCTATTAATTTTATTTTTTTCTAGATGAGGGAGTAGAATGTGAGAATTTTTCAAATAAAAGTGAAGTAAAATAGTTGTTTAGAAAATTCTTTATCATATGTTAATAATTCTTTTAAAATTAAATTTATATGAAATTATCTTATTAATTTTATTTTCACCATAAATCCACAAAACTCAATTAAAATATATAATATATTTTTTAATTAGTATGTATTTATTTATTAATATTTAAAATTATTAAAAATTAATATTTAAATTTAAATTTAATAATAATAATAATAATAATAATAATTCTTATATATTAATTTTTTTAAAAAAATACAAATTGAATAAAAAAAATAATAACTAAAACCTTTGCAAAGTTAGGCTCATGACTAATTTTATCTAAAAGATGAATTTAAAATTTCTAGATTCTATATATGTGCATAGTGTGCTATTGGAGCCAATTAATCAACTAAAAAAAAAAGACTAATTGAGTTAGAAAAGAATAAAGATAGTTGCTATAACTTGAGTGAAGAGGAGAATATTATTAGAAAGAAAAACTCTCAAGCAAGTCAGCCACAAACACAAGTGTATAAAGCATGTGGGGTAGTAATGCTTTGTGTAGTCATCTACATTCTACACCCATAAGCCATAAGCCATATAACTCTTTCTTGTTAAATCAAAGAAGCCAATTTCAGATTTGATAAAGGGCTTGACTTTCCCTAATTAATAGGCATTATTGGTACCCCCCTACCCCACACATTGAGTCAGTTCCCACTATGACTTGCCTCTTATCTTTTGTGTTTTTTTGGGAAAGTAAAAAAATAAATAAATAAAAGCAACTTATGATTAGATAATCTCAATATTTTTTAAATCCGACCAATTAATAAATATAAAAAATTAAAAAATTAAATATTTAATTAAAATCAAATCGATTAAATAAAAAAAAATCGATATATATATATAATGAAAATAAATATAATATAATTATATTTAAATCAAGAATTTATATAATATCATATTTTTTAAGATATTAATTTTCTTAATTTTTTTTACTCAAAACAGACGTTATTTTTATTTGATAAAAATGATGTCGTTTTGATAAAAAATTAAAAAAAAAATAAAAACTGATCCAATTGAATTAAAAAATTAATTTAATTCAACCAAATTACTGATTAACAGACTAATTTAATTATTTTTTAACCGATTTTAAAAAACAAGTTATTTAAAACTGATCAGATTAATTCTTAATTTTTTTAATTCGATTAATCGATTCAATCCAATTTTAATCATGAATAATTTATGCAAAAAATAAATTTCAACTTGGAATCATTTGTTCTCCTTTAAAAAAAAAAATAATCGAATCATTTATAATTTAAAATTCACAATCTTAACGTCGAGAAAATCTACTCAGAAACTTTATGTGAGAGTTGTGAGTTCAATTTTTTTTTTTAACAAGAAATCATATCCATGTGAATTATTTAATTGAATAATTTACAAAATTGAAAAAAAAAAGGAAAATTAATAGAAAAAATTGGAAACATAAAAATCAAACAAAAGATGAATTTAATAAAATCAAATGATTCAAATCTCTAATCTAAACAAAAAATAAAAATTAAGAATCATAATTCTCAACAAAAGATGTAATAAATTTTCCATCACTTTTTCGAGACTGCCCAGAACTAAAAGAAATTTTTATTTTTTCTTCATCAGTCGAACCTCCCTCCACTGTCTGTCCCTGCTCTTAATTCTATCACCGGTGAGCCTACTACCGTTGCCAATAAAATAATTTAATATATATGCAGATAAAAAAAAATTATTAAGTAAAATAGAAAATTGATTTGTTCTAAAATCTAATTTACAGTCGGTTTGTATAAAATATTTAAATAAAAATACAATCTATATAAATGAATGTAATTAATTTATTATATTTTTTAAAAATTAATATATTTTATCATATTTATAATACTATAAATTAAACTGAATTTATATTAAATTTAAATTATTGATAAAATTTTAAAGTTTTGGATAAAATTAAAAAATGACACAAAAGTTTAAATTTTTAAGTCAATTAGACTTTCCAATTTTAAAAGTTTATCATAATTACAATTAATTTTAAAAAATTAGATAAAATTAATAAAATTTTAAATTTTAAATAAAATTAAAACAACACAAAATTCTAAATCATTTAAGTCATTAGGTGTATCATTTAAATAATGAGAGACTTGAATATAAATCAATTGATCAATTAAGAAATATATTATCATTAAATTATGTCTATAAATATAATTGTAAATTAGATTTTTATTAATTATGACTTCTCTATGAATGCAGTTGCAAATTAGATTTTTATTAATTGGAAATTTTTTTTTTTTTAATAAAATACTATTTAGTCAATAAAATTTAATAAAATTAACATTTTGATATTTGCACTTTTAGAAAGTAACTTCCAAATATCTAAAGTTTGCTTCCGTCAAAATAATTAGTCCTTTCGTCAATTTATTTCAAATTTTTTATTTAAAAAATAAAAAATAAAAAATAAAATAAAATATTTTAGATATAAAAAAATGTCATTTGTTCTTTGTCTCTGTTTTCTTTTCCCTTTTCATTTCTATTCATTTTTTTCCCCATTTTCTTTTTTATTCATTCTTAAATTTTTTGCTAATTGAAGTAAATCCACGCCCATCCCCTCAAAACATTTCTTCCTCAAAATTCCATTTGCCATCTCCTCTTTTTGTTGTCACCACTTCCTTCCAAAACTTGTGATTTTTTGCTATTTAGATACATTAAGTTGTAGCCTTAAAGTTAATATCTAATTTTTCCACCATTGATTGAAGCTTGCTCTATTCTCGCCCCTTTTTTTAAATTAATTGGCTGTTTAGTTCATATCCATTTAATGAAATTTGGGTTTTATTATTCGGTGGCATGACAGAAGTTTCAGATTTTTCTTTTTTTTTTTCTTTCTTTTTTTTGTTAATCTGTTAATGAATTAAATAATTATGTAAATTTTCATTTGTTAAAATTGAAGGAATTGTGTTGGTATTGTGATTTATATAATTGTGTGGAGAATGAAAAATTTGATGATGATGAGAAACAAAAAAAATTTAATTTAGAATTTAATTGGATGGCATGAAAAGAAAATTTTAATAAAAAATAGAGATATTTTTATTTTTTTTTCATGATATTTAATAATTAAAATGGTCAGAAAAATTATTTTATTAATAGAATAAAATCTCATAAATTCAGAAATTATTTTATAAAAATATAAAGATTAAAGTATTAATTTTGTTAAATTTCATAAATTAAATAATATTTTATCCTTATTTTTTCTCCGTCTCATTTTGATAGACCATTTTGTAAATACACAAGATTAAAAAAAAATTGTTAACACCATTAATTTTTACCTTTTCTTTTTTAAATATCCTTATCAATTTATTATATAGTCCATCACTGAATGAAAATTTTAATTTAAATGATATTTACATCATTTAATAAGGATATTTTTGACAATTTACTACTAAATTATTAAAAAAAATAAAAAAAAAAGCTTTATCATAGAAATAAGCCATAAAAATTGAATATGAATCAATTATTATTATTCTATATTATACCATGTTAGCGTGTATGTGTGAATGAATTATTATTTATTATTATATGATAAATAAATAAATTGATAATGATGGATGACTTTAGGGGACCATTGCAGTTCAGTAACGTTGACGTTGAGCAAAGACAAAGCAAAACAATACAGAAAATTATTTCAAACATTGTAGGGCCCTTTTATGACCATTTGCTTAATCAATTCTTCCACCCACCCACCCATTTTGACTTTTGCCATTTCGTATTCCCATTCATTAATTTATTTTCTTTATTAGTGTGGAGAAATTTATTAAGGAAAAGATTGGAATTTAAATCAATTATTTAGAATAAACATAGAGTTTGTGTTAGGTTATATTTGACTGTGTAGAGACATGCATCTCATTTATATGTCATTTTCCTTCAAGGCTTTCTTGTCCATCCCACAGCACTTGCACTGCTACTATCATTCCACTGAAATTTTTTATTTTATTTTATTAAATATATCATCTTTTATTTTATATATATATATTTATACGTCACGTTATTTATAAAAAAATATTAATTATTAAAATATTTTTAAAAAATAAAAATATATAAAATAAAGAATTAAAACACACTCAATAAAACAGAGGATTTGAATTCAACACTCCATCTGATTTGCTCCCTTTAATTCAAAGATTTGTCTGGTCATTTATTTGGTTTCAATTTCATCTATTCAATTTCAACTCAATAATAATCATTTTATTTGTATATTGTTGATAACATGAGAGTAATACTCACTTGTCTCACTCCTATTTCATTCTCTCTTTTTTTTTCTATAGTTAAAATATTTATTATGTTCAAAATATAGGATTCGTCTGAAAAAATTCAATTTAATTATATTAATTTTATTATTTTTCTATCGAGTATATTAAAAATAGTTATTTCAAATAAATATAAATTAATTAATATAAAAATTAGTTCGATGAAAAAAAATAAAAATTTTGATAAAATTATATTTTATTATAATCATTATAAATTTAAATGATAAGTAAAATTTTTTATTTTTTATTCATTTATTATTTATTTAATATTATTTAAATTTTTATTTATTAATTAATGTCTCGTCAGAAAAATCATTGATTTAATTATATTAATTGAATTGAATTAAATTCTTGAGAAAAATTATTTCAAACATTGTGTATATAAATAATAAATTCATATTTTATTTTCTTAACTACTTTTATTTATTTAACAATAATTAATAAAATATATTAATATATATATATATTTGTATAATTTGTCTATAAATCAAATCTTAATTTATTTATTTTTTTGCAAAATGACACATAATTTCTATTTATCTTAATTATTTATTCTTTATATATATATTTTTTTTCAACTAAAATATACACTACTATTAATTTGGCCTGCTAATTTTATCTTAATTTTTTTTTTTGTTTTTTCAAATTGTTTCATCTCTAATGGATATATTGACTTAATATAAATAGTCTCCTCAAATTCTCCATCTCGTATTATTTTTATTGTGTAACACACCACTCATACGTCATTGTAAAGAAAACTATTAACCCAAAATTTCAGTTTCAAAACTTCATCCCGTTGAAGTTTCAAATTTCTAATTGATAACCCACCAATCACCAATCACCATGTATTTGGTGTAATGACAAACCTTCTGCACCTAATAGTATGAAATGGATGGAGATTCAAATTCAAGTCAAATTTTATCTCTTGTTTGACAAAGGTGTCTTATGTATTAGAGCAGAACTAACTCCTCTCTTCCACGCACTCATATATAGTCTAATTACAGTGCATTTTTAATTGTGTAATAGATTTAATTTAAATCTTATTTTAAAATATTTATTTATATTAAATGTATATATTTAATTTTGAATCTTTGATAAATTTTCAGTTTGTATGTTTGCTGCTGAATTGATGGGAAGTGTTTGAAATGGATTTTGTTTGAATGGAAGTAGTGGCCACAATGTGTTGGGACTAATGTATTAAAAATACATCAATTTTTACTGTATAAATTTTTTAAAACTCAAAAAAATTTTGAAATTTTTTTTAAAAATTATAATATCATAGTATTTTTTATAACGAATTCAATAACATATTTTTTATATGAAACAAAAATTAAATTGATTCAAGAAATACAATATAAATATATTAAATGTAGACCGTTAAAATCTTATAATATTATTTTTAATATATATTTTTAAATCTATTTAATTTTTATTTTATATAAAAAAATATCATTAGATTTATTATAAAAAATATTATAATATTATAATTTTTAAAAAAATTTATAAAAATTTTATAAATTCTAAGCACCATCAAACCGGCCACAATGGCCACCTGAGGGAATTTTGATGAAGGATCAAATATATTTCGGACTTCTTGATGGCAATTCCTTATTTCTCTATCCCTTTAGAGCTTATCTATTTTGTTAAGCAAATATCCCTTTAGTCCACATTTGACGTCTTCATTGGAAATGACTAAATAATATAATGAAATAAAAAAATAAAACAACGAATTAGTTTGTTTTTTAAAATGAAGACAATATTTTATTAATTAAATTAAATTTTTAAGTTGAAATAATATTTTTTAAAAAATAATAATAATATATAATAAAAATTTTATAAATTACTTCCTTTATTTTTTTTATTTATAATTTTAGAAATTTATTCATTTTTATTTTTAATTATTATTTTAAATTTTCAAAATAATATTTATATTTTTTTCTACATTATCCTTATTACATTAATTTAATTTAAAATAAAATTAAAAATATAAAATTAAATAAATTATTTTAAATTTAATTAATAAATATTTTAATACATATACAAAATATAAAATGATAAATAAAAAAATAAAATGAATAACACTCAATAAAATAATAATTTTTATAATCTATATTTGAATTAATAGTGGATTAATTAATAATTCGAAAATTAAAAAAAAATGTGGGAATTTACTAATAGTGAATTGCCCGTCCAACTAGAAACTGCCAACCTATGTGCTTGTAGTCAACCGTCTCAAACACGACACGTTGGTCTACCTTTCTTTAACATTGTTTGACTCGGTCCTTTTCCTTAACTACCTTTCTTTTTTTAATCAAAAAATTATACAGGATGTTAAAAAAAAAAAAATGTAGGCATCAAAATTCAACAACTCTAATATCAAAGGAAACATTAAAATAATACCAATAATTGCAAATAAAAATACTAAAATTCCTATTTTGCTTTTCTCCTTTAGATCCATAGAAATCTAATTCCAAATTTCACCATCTTGCCTTGCCTTTTCCATTTCTTAACATACAAACAATGGGTTCACCCTTTTTTTTTTTTTTTTTAATTCAATTCAATAAAATTAAGAAACTGAGGATTCAAAATATCATACAGAGAAATGAACCAAACCCCAAATCTCTCACTAATTAATCACCTTTGAGATTAATATAAAGAGTGAGAGATAGAGAGTTATTTTTTTGTTTAATTAATTACCTTAATTACTAGCTTTAACTACAACTATTTTTCCCCTACCTACTTTGAACATTGAAATAAAACTAATTTAATTAAACCCACTTTTTTTTTCCCTGTTCTTGTTATTATGAGGATTCTAATATCATATTGGTTGTCTCTGCAATTGAAAGAGTGTGATTGTGCTCTCCTTCATAAGTCACAATAAGCATTGATGGATCATCTAAAGCTCTTTCCACATGTTTACGAGCAGGGCAACCTCGCACACTACTGCACTTGTAATAACCCCTGTAATTTTATAAAATATAGTTCAAAATTAATTATTGAATCAAATTGAATCTCAATCGGAGTCTAATTAATTAGAAAAAATTTAATCTTGATTAAAAAATATACCTTGGATGTGGAGATCCTTTAATGGGTTTTTGACCATATTTTCTCCAAGAATAATCATCTGGTGGAATATCAGCCATCTTCAAGCTAATTGCTGGAACCCTCACTACTCTTTTCAATCTCAATTTTCTGCTATAGAAACCAAAATCAAGATCCAGATTAATAATCATAATAATAATTAAAAAACAAAGTAATTAAAGGATTTTTTCCATTAATTGATATAATTAAAATTTTAATATATATACCTCTTCTTGGAGCAATGGCAGCGACCGGAAGAGCCACCGCACTTGCCGGAACCCAAATTTTCTGAGCTACACTTTCTTTTTAAGGAAGAAGACAGAGGAGGCTTTCCTCCGGTTATCTGAAACGCCGATGAAGAAGATGGTTGTTTACTATCAGTAGTATCGCCAGTCAAGGAAGATACAAAAGAGTTACCGCCGGCAGAAGAATAAGAAAAATTAATGGTGGTTGATGACTCTTTCCGATCATTATTATTATTATTTGAAATCACCATAGAAGAAAAATGAGGAGGAAGAGGAGGAGGAGGAATTTGCTGGATCGGAGAAGCGTAATAAACTTTACTTTCAAGAATTTGATTATTATTTTCTGGGCAAATTTGTGGATTATTGTTAAACGGTGTGGCTACAGGAGCTCTTCTAAAACGGGCATGGCCAGTTCTGGTTCGACCCAGAAGAGAAATAACTTTTTTGAATTTAGAAACAGCAACATCAGCAACAGCTTTGCAATCCATGTCAATTTCCCTGGAGGGTCTTGAAATTGGAGAAGAAGAAGAAGATTGATGATTATGATGATGATTTTCTTGATTTTGCTGTTGTTGCTGCGAAATTAATCTGATAAGTTTATTAACACTCTCGAGCCCAGAAGCAGCTTCTTGAACTGCGTTTTCTTCCATTTTAGAAACAAAATTGTCGGTTCTATAAGACATCATGAGATCTACAGCCATGGCAATGGCTACTGAAAAAAGAACATGAAAGAAAGAAAGAGAGAGAGAGAGCGAAGTGATTGAGTGAAAAGAAAATGAAGAGAAGTTGGGTGTTGATAAAGAAGAGGAAAGGTAAGGGCCGTCTCTTGTTTGTTCTTTATTGCAGTCTGGTCAAAATGATGGCATCGGGTACAGAACCCTAATGGATTAAAAGTAGGTCACTGACCTGTCACTCTAACATTTGCCATCAAACATACAGGTACGAATAAGATCCAACTACAATCAATTTTTTTTTAATCATATCTTTAGCTCACATTTTTTTTAAAATTAATATAAAATATATGAGATTAAATTTGTTAAATATGAATTTATTAAAAAATAATAAAAATTATTATCATATTAATTTATATAAATTTTAATATATTATATCTAAAATTTAAAATCTCGAGTTAGAATTATAATTTTAAATTAATTAAAACTTCCTTTTATATAAAAATATATTAAATACAAAAATATTTTTTAATTGCTTAAAATAAAAAAAAATTTAATTATAAGAGACTAATGAACTAACTAAAAAATTATATTAACTAAAATAAATTAATACATAATGTATATATCTAATAAATTTTATGTTAAAAAATTTAAAATTATTTTTAAAATTATAAAATTATTTTAATAGAAATTTTAATTTAATTATCAAAAATTAATTTATATCATCAATTGACTATTCAATTCAATAATATCAAAATTAGTTTTAGAATTATAAGGTTAATAATAATAAAAAATCCTAATTTTATTCATGGCCTGTAGATGTGAAAGTCATACAAATTGAAATTGATGCCCTCTGAAAAGTGGGGTCCGCGCAGGTTAATTTAGTCTAAAGGGGCCGTTGAAAACATGAATATCAGATGGAGATTGGAGATCGAGTCAAAGAATCGTCTTTAGCCGTCTGATTATTTAAAAGAGGTGGGACGTTGCCAGCATGATATATTGACTTTTTTTTTTCTTATGAAATTTCCTATACATACCAATAGAATAAAAACATTATTCTCCTACTCAAATAAATTTCATATACCATTCATACGTAATTATATTCATATAAATTTAGATATAAAAATAAAACCGTAAGGTCAAATATTTTTTTGAATGTTTAGATAAAAAATTAAAATATTATTTTAAAATTTAAAAATAAAAAAAAATATATAATTTTTATTAAAATAATATTTTTAAAATTATATTTTCAGTGAAACACTCTTATCAAATATGAAAAATTAAAAAAATTAAAATAAATTAATAAATTAAAATATTAAAATAAAAAGATGTATTTATCCTTCCTAATAATTTCTTGTACCTACCTTCCAATTTTGTGGTTTTGCAATCTCTCAAAATTTCATTATCATCGACAGAACCCTATTTTCGTCTCTTAATTGTCTTATTTGTATCATTCTTTTTGACTATGTTATATTTCATATTAATTTTCCAACACACATATCTCAATCACTAACGACAAATATCAATTTAATATTATAGAACTTATTTCATAAATCATTTGTGCTTCAGACGAAAACATAAATTATTATTACTAATATTATTAAAATTTATTATTTCAATTAATTTTATGTTAATGAATCAACACCATTAATTAATAAAGTATTATCCTAATTATTTTAAATATTTTAACATTTTAAACTATAAAAAGAATTACATGAAATTTTTAATTCTTTTTATATTTTGATATGTATTTTTTAAATATCTAGATTATTTTCTATCCCTTTTAAAATAAAAATTTTAATGTATCAAAATCAAAGTTTTAATTAGACCCTTATGTAAGTCCTTTTGAATTTGAATTTCTTAGTTATAATGATCTTTGAATTTTTCAGATTTAAAATAAACTACTCATATTAATTTTAAAAAATTACATTTGAAATTAAAATTCTATCAAATATAGATTTTGACATTAATTATTACTGTAACGCTTTATAATAAAATCTGATTTTTTTTAAATTATCCAAACACCTTTACAGGCTTAATAATAATAATAATAATAATAATGTAATCATAGATTATCGAGAATATTTTTTTACCTCTCTTAAACTCTTGTTTTCGTGTGAAATTAAACTTTCTTTTATTTAAATGGTGTAAGTGTTTAAAATTTTGACATGAAAATGTCATGAAAAATGCCAAATAATTGTACCACTTGAGCTAATATGAAAGAAGCTTCCTCAACTCTTTTTTAATTATAATGAGAAGTTTCCTCAATTCCTTCTGTCAAAATTGTAACTATTGTTGTTTTCGATTATGGGATTGTGAGGTTGAGAATTAATGGCACCATCTCAATGCCTCTTATGACACTTGGAAATTTTTTATTATTTATATATTTTTTAAAATTCATTAATTTTAAATTTCTTCAGTATCGCATCGCATTATTTAAATTTTTAAATAAATTAAAAATTACTTAAATGAATTAATATATAATTTGAATACAGTAAGTAATAATATTTTTTTAATTTATAAATTTCCAAAGCATTTAAGTTAGAAATTCAAGTCCAAATCATTGAATATTTCAAACCATTAGAATTTTATGATAATTTAATGATTTGAGCTGGAGGGAGTGGGGTTGAAATTTTTTGTTATTAATTCATGTCTAAATCAATTTAATTTTAATTTATCGGACTTAATTTTATTTAAATTTAATTTATAATATAATTAAATATGTTAAAAATATTAATTTTTATTAATTAAATAATAAGATTGAACTGGAAATTCAATGATTTATATAAATTTAATTCAGTTAATATGTATTTTAACTCGTCAGAATTTAAAAATAAAATAAAATTTCTTATTTAAATTTATTTTTTTAGTCAAATATTGACGAGCTTGACATGTTTCAAAGTCCGCGAATGGGTTTATAAAAAATTTTCATGTAAAATTAAATATTATCTTCTTATATTTTCTAAAAAAATAAAAAATAAAAGAATTATTATTTTGGCTTAAGTTGAATAATGTATTTTTTGGGAAGTGAAAAATAAGGATAACAGTAAATTTTGAAGTGACACCACATGAGTCAAATGAAGGCCCGTTGATAAGCCTCGTAAAAAGAAATCAATTTTGGAGACCTCCAAATATAGATTTATTTTAATAATAATCTTTATTAATTTAAATATTATTTTATTTAATTTAAATTTTGTAATTAAATTAGGAAAAAAAAATAATTTTTTATATTTTTTATTAATTATTTCCTACTCACTCATTTATGCTCATTCATGAATTGAATCCATAATATTTTCAAATGAATTTTATAAGTTAAATTAATCGGAAAATCATCTTAAATCTAATTAGATATAAAGATAAAATTACAAAAAAGTTTATCCTATATTTAACTCATGTAAGACTTTTTATCCTAACACAATTCAATATAAATTTCACATCTCCTAACGTTTGAGTTTTTATTGTTACAAAGAAATGCTATTCCCTATTAATAATTTAATGTTAATTATACATATGTATAAAATAATATTAGTATGACTCTAGTGAATATAAACATTATATTATTATTCTTATTATATCATATTTCAATAGGGGGTGAGGGTGAGGCACACTACGTACGGCAACTTTTTTTTTTTTTCAACTGCTACGATGCACTAATTGCGGAAACCCTAAATTGTATAGATTATAACAACATTAATTAATTAATATGCTGATTTCAGGGCCAAATATTTATATTATTATTGAATTTTAATAGTTGGCTTAATTTATAAGTTGATATATTAATCATATTATTAATTACATGTTTATTATTAAGTAATTTAACAAAAAAAAAAAAATTTCTTTTGCAATCAGAATTATATTATTTTCTAAGATACAAAGTTAATTATATTATTTAACATCAATCGAGTTTAATTTAATTAATTTCCATTCATTTAAGAGTACAAAGATAAAATAGTTTCTAACTTCGAATTTTTTATTGCTATTACGGTTAAAAAATTTATCAATTTAATGAGAAGAATACTCAAAATTAAATATATTATTGAATTAAAAAATAAATTATCATCAGATAATTAAGGAGTATTTAGATAAAAATTTTATTTAAAAAATAGAGTTTTAAAAATATTATTTAAAAAAAAATTATCATGTTGATTTTAAAAATTTATATTTTTAAATTTAAAGAGATATTTTTAAATTTTAAAATAATATTTCATACATATTTTAAATATATTTAAACAATATTAAGGTCTATAAATATGATTATAAATTTTTCAGAATTGTCATCTTAAAAAATCTTATATTATTTTTTTTAAGATATTATTATTTTAATATAATAATTAATTAATAAGATAAAATAAATTTATTATATTGTGATAATAATAATGTTTTATTACTTAGGCTGGCACGTGTGGAACATGGAGGAAATTGATGAAACTGAATTAGCCATACAAGTAATTAGTCAAAGACGTGAAGTGTTTGGCTGCCTAAACATTGACTTTTCACCGAAAAGTATATTAATTAATTAATTTTTTATTATTATATGTCCACTTTCAATACTTAATGCACAAATTTTCTTTTACTCATTAGTTGTGTTTTTTTAAAATGATAATTATAACAAACTAATTAATGATTATTTAGTAATTGAGATTAGAAGTGAATATTATACTCACCGACTGTTCATAAAACTTAATTAAATATATATAATAAGATCTAATTATTATTTATTATTAAGTAATAGAATATATTTTCAAAACTATTATTTGTAATAATTGCAATGGACTAAAAAAAAATAAAAATAAAAAATGATGTTTGAGAATTAATTATAAAGGATTTAATGTACTCATTAATAATAGACAAAAATTTAGCAAGATCTAATTGCTCCATTCATGTTGGAAGTTATATATGGTAATGTCTCATCATTGATATATAATATAAAGTTATAAATTTTTCTTTTCCAGATAGATAATTTTAAGCAACTTCAACTCTTAACTTATTATTTTTTTTTTTCTTTCATTTCATTGGTCAAATTTAATTATAATCATATTTAAATTTTTCCTTGCAAATAGTAGATATAATGACTTGTCGGGTTAAATGTAATACTATAAAAAAAATTTAAGTTTACGAGAGAATATATGTAAATATTTAAATTTAAAGAATTATAATATAAAAATATAGGTAAAAATAAAATTTTTAAAAATTTAGATGCCATATATACATATTTTTAAAAATTTATAAAAAAATATAAGTAAAAAAAATAAAGTTTTTAAAAATTTTGAATCCAATAATATTCTTAAAAATATATAAAAAAATGAAAAAAAAAATAAATTATTTTAAAAATTTGGAAGTCATACATCATTCACATTAACATCTAGTTCAACCCCTACTTATAAATTATTTTATTTTCATTGAAATTAAATATGCTTTTTATATATTTAAAATTTTAGATTTTACAATAATTCATTTCAAATTAATTATATTTTATTAACTTCAATATTTAAAAATAAATAATTTAAAAATAAATAGAAATCATATAATTTATCAATATCAATATATATTACATATACTCTCTTAAAATTTTAATATTATTAGTCTACAATTCTATTTACTTTTTATTTTGATGATTTATTTATCTTTAATTAAGTTAAACCAATTAGATTGATAAATAATCAACTAACCTTTTCACTAACTAGTCTAATTTGTAATATATATATATATATATATATATCAAATGTAAAAATAAATCTCTGGATTTAGCCCATATTAAAGGCTCCACCAGGTGGACTTGGGAGTTGGGTCCTATATTAGTTGGGCTAGCCTGAATTATTATGGGCTTAGATATTGCCATGCAAGATTTTGACCTATAATGGCAATTTAAATTATTTAGGGTCATGTATCATGTGATATGAAGTCCAAACTTTAATTGTATAGTTTGAGATATTAAAATGTTCTGCATTGGAAAAATAGGCAAATGACAAAAAGTATATATAAATTTAATGGATAATTATCTAATTATTAGTTTTAATTTTTATTTTATTTATGTTTAGATTTTAAATTCACCTTAAAATTTAATGTTATTCCTTATTGTTTGACTTCTTTTCATTTATCCCTTAAATTCATTATAAAAAATTTAACATGATATCAACATGATATTAAAGTAGATTTTTATTCTTGCACTAAAATTACCTACCAGTACTAATAAATTTTATTAATTGGGCTGAGACCCATAATTCTCAATTATCAGTAAATTCTAATCTTAAATGCAAAATAACTAATTATCAAATGGCAACTAGATTAAGTCAGTTACTATTTTAAAAGAGAATGTTGAGATATTAAAATATCTCATATTAAAAAAATAATCAAATAATATAAAATATATATAAATTTAAAAAATAATTATCTAATTATTAATTCTAATTTTTCGCTATGAGTGGACGTTAAACTCATTCTAAAATCTAATATTATTCCTTGTTATTTGACCTTCTCTCATCAAACCCTTGTACCCATTATCTTTTAGAGGCCCAAGCTCAAGTGTTTTAATTTCTTTTCTATTTTGTTTAGTCATTTGAATTTGAGTACCATTAAACTATTGTTTGGGTGTGCCAGTATTTTAATATTGCCTATAAAAATTTAAATGAAAGTTTGATGCATTTAGATTTAGTAAAGAATTTCAATTCTCATTGTGCATTTTTTTCTATTATAACACCTTTGTAGAAAATTTTTTAAATCAAAGTAATTCACCTTATTAGATTATGAACTAATAAATAGTATTTAAATATATCAAGTGATTACTATATTATTATTAAAGATACAATTTTATTGTGAAAATAATGAAATGAATTTAAACTTTAAAGTTGAATGAGTATGCTATTACTAGAAATTAATACAAAGAGATTTTTTATTAACATTTTATAACTTAAAAATAATTTGGGAAACATTTTAGAACTATAACATTCAAATCTGTTTTTATGCCTACATGATGGGGTATTATATTTTTTTTTCAGCTAATAATATGTATTATGGGAAGAAATGACTTCATTATCAACTGTTTTAATGGGTTCTTTTAGGGTTTAATTTAAAATTGAGAATTGATTAATTTGTTACACCATGGAAGAGACCTATAAATAAATGGAGAAGAACACATAGATGGAAACATTGTAACAAGGATGTGGTGGTGGTTTCTTTTCTTTTTACTCTAGTTTGCAAAACCTCATAACCTTTAATTAGAATTTTTTAATTAATTATTTAATTCATGGATAACAACATATTAACAACTTCTCCTTTATAAAAAAATGTATGTAGTTATAGTTTTTTCTAATTTTGAGAAACATGAACACACCCTATTTTCCTTGATCTTGAAATGTAGATATAGTTTTTTGTAATTTTCTTGAGATTACTGAAATGTATTTAGTTATATAATTAATTAAAACTTAATGATTTTAAGACCCAAATGAGAATTATAATATAAACCAACTAGCAATTGAGTAATAGTTATGTGGGTTAATATTGGTTTTGAGTTCACTCTGAAATAGGCAAAAGCTTTGACAGATTGCGACTTTCTCAAGAAAACTAACCAAATTTAGGTGATATTATGCTAATCAACTCACCCACCGCCACTCACCAAACTCTTTCTCTCTTTCACACTCTACATGGTTTAATAGGAGTTTGGTCCCTAAAAAGGTCTTGATTAAATTTCTTGGTTTTAGATTAATATTTGATTGATGACATTCTTAATTGGGTTTGGACCAAATATCCAAAATTTAATTGAGGCTTCTAGTTCTAGTTAATAGTAATTTTCTATTTGGTCTAACATTTTTAATTAATTAAGATTGTTTAAGTAAACATGAGATCCATGTGGACTTTTGATTATGGTTAGTGATGATCTATCAATTAATTAACTTTCTCATTACGTTTTTGTGATTTTGATGCTTTAATTTGTAATAACTATGCAATTTTCACACCACTATGGTCATGAAAAAACAATTGATGTTAGTTGTTGTAATCCAAAATTTCTTTGAAATGTCAATTTTTAAGATGTTGATAATTTATATTACAAGATAGACAAATCTACCATTAGATTACTATGTTCTAGCAATTGCCTTTGAAAAAATATAGTTTAGTATTTAATATAAAATCTTATATATACACAATTATAATAAACAAAAACATATATTATACTAAGCCTTTTGTCTTAATTTTATTTTTTAAATGATCAATTAATCATATAATAATTTTAAAAGTAATATATAAAAACTATATTTAATTAATTGACCAAAAAGAAAACTAACATTATAAC
Source organism: Aleurites moluccanus (assembly GCA_948193065.1). Classification (NCBI taxonomy): domain Eukaryota; kingdom Viridiplantae; phylum Streptophyta; class Magnoliopsida; order Malpighiales; family Euphorbiaceae; genus Aleurites; species Aleurites moluccanus. The sequence goes on along the minus strand of CANXYC012921264.1, from coordinate 13,107 downwards.
TTTAGAATAAAGTTGGGTAATATGACAACCATTACCATTACCTTTTTTTTTCTTCTATTTTTATGTCTCTATGTGCTCAATTTTCAATTTTCTCTAATAAGCCCGTTTGGTTCCCAAGAAACTGCTAGAGGAAAAAGAAAAACTCGTCTAGTAAAAAAAATAATATTTTTTTTTTAATTATTAACATTATTACTTATTTATTTGCATAATAAATTTACACCAAGAAACATCCCAATATCAATATTTGTTTATAGGAAAAATATTTTTGGACTATTTTGTTTTGATAGGAAATTTGTCCTCTTAGCTTTGTATATTACATTGTTAATATTGAGAAAAAATAATATTAAGTAATAAAATGTGTTTTTTCAAAGTTTATAACAAAATATGATGATTTTAATAATTCATAAAACTATAAATAAAAATAAATTTGGGATATTCATCTTGTCTTGCTCTAACTGGCTAACTGTTGAATGTGGATGGAAATGCCAAAACTTTTATCACAATAGGCCTATATCCAATTATCATTTCCTGCCTCAATCATTTTGCACCAGTTGCAGTTATTTTTATTATTTGTCATTTTTTTTTCTCTTTTTAAGTTTGACCATAGTAAATACATAAATATTAAAATTGATGTATATAATGGGTGCAAATGCAAGTATAAAAAAAAAAGCAACAATCCTTGTTTCTTTTAAAATTGAGATTCAATAATCTTAAATTCAAACATTCAATACCAATAAGCGAGAGTTTGAAATTAGAATTGAAATTCTTAATTTTATTATTTGACAGTTATCTAAAATTAAAATTAAAATTTTAACTATAATTTCATAAAATTATAATATAACTAAAAAATTAATTTCACAATTTCATTCTCAACCCATAAGAATTACAATTCCATAATTATCACTATAATCATCTCCCTTCGCCACCCCCAACACCATCGCCACCTTTACCTTCAACCCTATTATCGTTGGCGACAGTGGTACACCATTGTCGACGACAACCACTGTCGACGACAATGGCTCACCTGATAATTATCGCCAACGATAATGGTTTGCCAAACAGTCACCGTCGGTGATAATAACTTGCCGAACCGTCATCGCCAGCGATCTAGCACAACCTTTATCGTCACCGCCGGTGGTCCACTACCACTTTCAACTTCACCGTTACTTTTATAGTCACCAATTTTTTATTTAATTTTAATTTCAATTTTTTTTTGTAAAATAAATATTAGAATTACAATTTGAACAGAATTCTAATTTTAAAATTATAATTAAAATTCTTAATTCTAATTCTAATTCTTGTCGCCAAACATATCCTAAGATAATTTGTGAGTAATTTGATTTCAACATGCTCAAAGTACTACTTAGATGTTTATTTGATGTTTTAAAACTATACTTGTGTCTTAAAATTTAGGTTCATTCAAATTTTAAATTTTAAATTTTGGGGTTGATTGGAGTTTAGTGATGTGAGCTTCGTTAAACACTATTCAAATAAAATTTATAAAATTCATCATTTATGAAATTCAAATCATTATGTTGATTTATTTCTTTATTTTATTAATTTAAAAATTTATAAAATTAAAAATTTTAAATTTTGAATAGAATAAATTTGTATCTAAGCTTTAAAATTTTTATTTGGGTCATTTAAATATTTATGTTCACATTCGAGTTAAATCTGATCCAAATTGATTTTGAATTTCTTTTAATATTTGGTTCAAGTGATTTTTCTTATTATTCTAATTTATTGTCTTACTTCTCATCTAAAAATCACAAATCATATGAAATTTATTTACACGCACTATAAATTATTATTTTTTTCAAAATACAAAAAAAAAAAAAATTTTAATGTTTGTTTTAAACTCAAAACTCCACTGAGTAGTTTCAACTCTCAAGAACTTCAAATTAATCTATCCATATATTAAGTGACAATGAATTTAGGGTTTATCTTTTTATTTAATCTTTAAATTTTTTATTTTTATTCTTTATTTGAATTCATTATTTGTGCTGGAATATTTTTAGAGAGATTGAGGATCCTTTTTGTTTCTTTCCGAGAAAATATTTAAAGGAACTGAATTTCCTTAGTTGGTACAATAGTCAAATAATCTAATTCTTCTTCTCATTAATAAGCCAAAAATTATAATTAGTTTCTTCATAGCTAAATTTTGAGTAATTTATTTATAAAAGTTTTATTTCAAACCTCTATTATTGATCAGACCATGATATGTATTAAGTTCACTTCTTATTAAAATTAAAATTTATATGATTTTTAAAAAAGGATAAAACATAAGGTTTAAAATTTTTGAGAGAAGAAAAAATAGTCTAATAGAAAACAAAAGAAAAAAGAATTTGATTTTTTTGAGAAATTTTAGTTTAACGAGTTCTGTATATTGTGCATTGCAATGCGCTGACTTATTGTTTATATCTTGACTAGATATTATGAATGTTACCATCGAATTCAATAGCTATGTTGGTACTTCCCATCTTGATATTTCTCTTGTAAATAAGTCCTTTTTTGGTATGCCTAGCTTTTTCTCTCATTCTTTTAGACTTTCAAATAAATAGCTATTTTGATATTCGCTGTAATGATAAGATAATATATAGTTTGAATTAAAAAATTTGATAATTAAATTAGGACATATCAAAAAAAATTAAAATATTTATTATGATTGATGGAATAATATTTTTTAATTCCTTTGACTTCTATGAATAATAAAATTAAAAAAATAATAAAAAATAAATAAACATAAATAAGTCATCCTTCTATGTATGATGCAAATCGACGGCCCACCTTCCTCCCTTACCATTGACCTATTCATAAGTGGGTTTTATTTTTAGTTTAATTAATTAATTAATTGTATTTATATAGGTCACTTTGTTATAATTTCTCCTAATTAGGGTCTCTTAATTATAATGCCAATTATTTCTTAAAATAGTTTAGTATCCCTAATCCCCAATACCACAAATTTGCATCCTACCATCTAATGCAAATTACATTACAAAATTTGGCAATTTTAACTTCATTTTCTCAATAATACTACGAATTCCACTATGAATTTAATTCATTTTTAATCAAATTTATTTGGTTCAATTTTTTTCAAAATATTAATATGGAGAATAGCACTTTTAACACAAAACAAACCAAAATGTTAAAAGCAAGTTACATTTTTAACTTTTAGTTTAGATACATAAATTAACTTTATTTGCCAACTATAAATATTAATTGAAAAAATAATACTCTATTTTAATATTAATTTTATCGATATAATTTAAATTATAATATTCATTTTTAAAATAGTTTATCATAATACAAAGTTATAAGACACTAATTTAAAAATAAAAACTTTTTTAGGGCATAAAAAAATATTATTTAGGTTAATAAATTTATATTATTTTTATCTCATAATAAATATTTTAATTATAAAATATACGATTATTAAAAATATATTTTAATATATTTTAATATTTTAAATTCATTTATTATTTTAATTTATTAATTATTTTAATTTCCTTTTATCTTTTTAATTCTCTCATATTTTATATATTTTAATTAATTTATATATTTTTAAATATATTTTTAATGAGAATATTATTATTAAATTAAAATAAAATATAATTTAAATTATAAAATAAAATATTAAATTAAATTAAAATAAAATAAATCATAATTTAAATTAAATTAAAAATAAAATAATTAAATTAAAAAAAAAATATTTATTATGAGATAAGTGGAGTGTAATTTTATTTGCTACATAATATGGTAAAAATAAAAAATACAATTTAAAATTTTCAAAATTTCTTTTACAATTAACCAAGCCACATGGCCCAAATCATGGACTATTGTCTTTGTATCATTTCTCTCTCTCTCTATCGTTGTTGCTTGGCTGCGTGTCAAAGGAGAATGACAGTAGAGAGAGAGAGAGAGAGAGAGAGAGAGAGCAGCAACAAGCTAAGCTAAGGAAAAGCGATTGATTCGTGGATTCAAAGAAATCCCTTTTTGATTAACAAACCAACACTTACTCCCACCAGAAATTCATTCTAACTCAACAAATTCCATCTTCTTCCCAACTTCATCTCCTTCAATATTCTACTTTTTCTCTCTCTAGCACTTTTGCTTTGGAGAGAGAGAGGAGCAATTACCAAGAAATGAAGCTCTCCGCTTTGCAGCAGAGCTACATGAACCGCCGGAGCACTAGCTTTAGAGGTTCAGCTCCGCCTTTAGATTCCTCTACTGAAACCGCGATTAAATCGCCGGCCGCTATCTTTTGGCTTGTTTTACATGGTGTTTGCTGTCTTATTAGTCTTGTTCTCGGTTTCCGTTTTTCTCGTCTTGTTTTTTTATTTCTTTTTTCCACTTCTAGTACTAATCTTTACGGAACGCCGTTCCATCAGCTCGCAACCACCGTTGACCTTGCTAATCCTCTTAATGTACCTTCGATTCCAGATGCTAACCCTGAACTCCATGTAATTAATAGAACTGTCAACTCTAGAGTGGTTGTTGGCCGCCATGGGATCCGGATCCGGCCTTGGCCTCACCCGAACCCGACCGAGGTTATGAGAGCGCATCAGATAATTGAGAGAGTTCAGAGAGAGCAGAGGATTCAGTTTGGATTCAAGAGCCCTAAGACTGTTATCGCTGTTACGCCGACTTATGTACGAACTTTCCAGACGCTGCATTTGACCGGTGTTATGCATTCGTTGATGCTTGTCCCGTATGATGTCGTTTGGATCGTGGTGGAGGCTGGTGGAGTCAGTAATGAAACCGCTTCGATTATCGCGAAATCGGGAGTTAAGACCATTCATATCGGATTCCGGCAGAGAATGCCGAATTCGTGGGAGGGACGGCATAAATTGGAGGCTAAAATGCGGCTTCATGCTTTGAGGTAAAACTTGTTTAGTCTTTTGTTGCTCAATTTTTAGCCTTAGATTTCGCTTTTGTTTCAGTCTTCTTTAACTATTTTGAATTTCAAAATAAGCTTACTACTATTTTTAATTAAATTGCAAGTTGAATGGAAGATTAGATTGATGTTCTTATTGTTAGATTTACTCCTGTATATGTTGGAGCAGAGTTGTGAGGGAGCAGAAGCTGGATGGCATAGTGGTGTTTGCTGACGATAGTAATATGCATAGTATGGAACTCTTTGATGAGATCCAAAATGTGGAGTGGTTTGGTGCTCTTTCTATTGGGATTCTTGCTCATTCAAGTGGTGCTGATGAGTCATCGTCGGCTATGGTTGAGAAGGAGATTGAGAAGAGTTCATCAATGCCTGTTCAGGGTCCAGCTTGTAATGCATCTAACAGGTTTGCTGGTTGGCACACCTTTAATTCACTTCCATATGAGGGAAAGAGTGCAGTTTATATTGATGACAGGGCAACTGTGTTGCCCCAGAAGCTGGAGTGGGCTGGGTTTGTGTTGAATTCAAGGTTGCTTTGGAAGGAAGCTGAAGATAAACCAGACTGGATAATGGATTTAGATTCTGTTGATGAGGATATTGAGAGTCCTCTATCTGTGTTGAAGGACCCTTCTATGGTGGAGCCTCTTGGAAGCTGTGGGAGACAAGTTTTGCTATGGTGGCTTCGCGTTGAAGCTCGTAGTGATAGCAAATTTCCTCCGGGGTAAGTATTTTGTCCTTCACTGTTGCTACTTTCCAGTATTATCATACTGTCTGTCCATCTATATAGCTAGTTAATTTTCATTACTTTTGACACTGTCTATTAATTATCTACTAGATTGGATTTCAAAATTTGATGACCATAGGTTCTAGAAAGTTGAATTATAGAACTCTGCTAGATCAGGGAGATCTTTGAGTGAGCTGCCTCCATGGTGGTCCTCTGTTTTTGAAGTTCTTAATCTTGTCAGTCAACAGGTTCCAACTGCTCCATGTTGACAATTTTTGTTATTAACATCACAACCAGTAAAACATAGTTATAAGAAAAATGAGGGGAAAAAAATAGTTATCTAAGGCATTAGGGAGATGGAATTTTTGCGTCATGTTTTCTTGGTGTTACTACTGTTTTATTAGAAATGTTTGGGAGCAGAATGGGTGGCGTGGTCATATGTTTTACATGGTTTCAGATTGGTGTGAGCTTGTAGAGAACAGATTGAAAAATATTTTAGTTCCTATGATTTGCATTTGGACTTTGGTGTGGCTGAGACTATGAGTTATGATAAGCTAGGCTAGGATGTGCTGCATTCCATAAAGTATGCCATCCCACTAATGATCATCCCACTAATGATCATCCCACTAATGATCATTCTATCTCGAGTGATCGTATGAAGGTGATATGCTAGGAGCTTGTTTGGTTGGGATGGAGCTGAACTGAACTGAATACTAGATTGCTTGCTTCCTTTTATTCACTAATAAACTGAGCTGAATTAAGTTTATCTGTGTGCTGAACATCATTTCAAGCTTATGCATGGTTTGGTTTTAACTGAACTGAATACTAGATTGCTTTCTTCCTTTTATTGACTAATAAACTGAACTGAATTAAGTTTATCTGTGTGCTCAACTTCATTCTAAGCTTACCCACGGTTTGGTTTTAACTTTTTTGCTTTCTAAGTGCTTTTTCCAAATTTTTATTTTGCTATGAATTAAAAATAATAAGAAATCATATTTGGTAAATATTATATATATTTTTTCACATGAGGAAAGCAAAAGGCAATTGTACAAAGAAAATTACTTCTCATTAAAAAGCAACTCTTTTGCTTTTAAAATTGCCTTTTGCTATCTAACCAAAAAGTTCTTTTCAACAGCATAAATAACAACTTTTGGAAGCTAATTAAGCAGAACAACAGTGTTAACTCTCTTTCCTTATAGGCCCAAGGGCCCAAACTATAGAACATTTTTGGGGCATAAAAATCTGTTTAATATAATTTAACAGAGGTGTCAATCAAGTTGCGGTTTGGATTGCCCCATGAATCAACTTTCCAAAATTCATTTTGGATCATTCAAGTAATTTTCCTAATTAAGTTGTTTCCTATTTTGTATTTCTTTATACGTTTTATTTTAAAAGTTCTAAAATAAATAATTTCAGGATAGCCAAGTTTGACCCCCTAAAACTTGGTTCCTTAAAGGATCAGGCTTTAATTTGAGCATGAGCCAGAGCCTACTGATTAAATTGGCTTTATCAAGGTTTGGGTTTGTACTACAGGTCTATAGCCTTGCTAGTTTGTTGGAAAAGAAGCCTTACTAGTTTGCTAAGTATTTTGCTGGTAGTCCGGCTTTTGTTTTCTCAAGTAAAATGACAGTCAAATAATATCAATGCCTTGCTACTCATTTCACATCAAATCCCAAGATAAAGCAGATAGGCTTGCCTTTATGCAATCATTAATACAAGCTATTTTCCTGTTAATGAAGAAATCTCTTGATGACTGAGCGTTCCATAGGCGGTGATGTACCTTTAATTGTATCTTAGGTAGTGATGTAGCTTTAATTGTATCATAGGCAGTGACGTAGCTTTAATTGTATTAAATAAAGTTTTGATCAAAATAAGCATACTATCAGCCACTTGAACTGAAGTGGTTTGAACTAGCTCAATCTATTGTGCAAGGACGATGCTTATTGGTTACTAAAAGCAGAGACCTTTAGAAGTCCTTGGCTTTGTAGATTTCTTTCTCGTTTCTGTTTTTTGAGCATTGGGGAGGGGGATTTGTCATTAGTGAGAATCAAAGTCTGTCATCCATCCCTACAATTGCCTTGTCTTAGTACCAGGGTAAGGCACCATTAATTCTTAACTTTGCAGCTTTGTCTAGCATTTGACCTTTTCCCAAATAATCAACTTCAGTTTTAGCTTCTGCCAGAAATAGATATCTGGATATCTTAACCTGCTGGTTTGCTCCATGTGTTAATAGTAGAATGCATCTAGTGCATCTCATCGTAAATGCTGAATGTTCCCTCATTTTAAATATGCTTCTGAAGCATGAATGACTGAAGTCATTTTTTTTTTACTTTGCGTATTTTGCTCTCAATTTATTGATCTGTATATAGAATAATTTATTCTTAACTTGTGCCATTTTCAGATGGATAATTGACCCACCTTTGGAAATTACAGTCCCATCAAAACGAACACCATGGCCTGATGCTCTTCCTGAACTCCCTTCAACTGAAAAGGCAGTCATCAACATCTCAGAGCACACTGTTAAGCACACAAAGTCCCGATCATCTAGATCGAAACGCAGTTCTCGAAGCAGGAGAAAGCACGAAGCAAAAACTGTAGACACACAAGTTTCTGGAAGACACGATGAGCAAAACTGAGAATATTAATCGAGAAGATCATATATAGTTTTCTATATGAATTTGAGACTGCAGGCCTTCAGCATCAAGGAAATTTCATTGACAGAGCAAAACCAACACAAGATCTTACTGGTTGGCAGCTACATCTGAGAAGGCAAATTGTTAGTTAGGGCAGTTGATATGTACGTCTGAGTTTGAATTCCACCTATTACATCATTTTTTTAATTTTTATTTTTATTTTTTAAAATTTTACATGTCGAGGGTGATTGATATATTCTGGTTTCATAGAAGGTGTATGCCATGATAGGCATCTTTTGTCTGCTGCCAGGAAATGCAGAACTCTTGTATCTGAAAATGCTCCAAATTTTATACATAAATCTCTCTTAAAAAAAAAAAAAAAATAGGAATAGAGAGTTGTGTTCAGTTGTTGTATTCGGTAGAAGTGAAACCCATTGTAATAAAATTTACTTTTTAATTCATTGCAAAAGAAAAACATGGTGATTGTAAATTGTTGATATGATAACAAGAATCAAGTACCAGAAAATCTGAATATTTCTGTCAAAATTAAAGTTTACGTGGATTGGATTTTTTATATATATTTGGAAGTCTATACACAGCAGCTATGTTGATCGTTATCTGCACATCTAACTTTCAAAATGAAGTATGGTAGGTGGCACATGCTTTCAATTTGACTATTTGGTAAAAAAAAAAACCTATTTGTCTCAACAATTGAAATTGGCCTTTTAATTTATATTTCTCTGAATTGTAAATCTGTCTTTATAAATTCAAAACACCTTTCTCTCAATTCATCTTCATTTTCATTTCTGTTGTCCAAATAATAAAAATCAAATCAACCATGGCACTGGCCATTAAATTATCATTATCATTATCGGTTCTTCTCTTTCTTTTCTTCGCGTTATCATCTGCTTTAGATATGTCAATTATCAGCTACGATGATCATCATCAATCAAGCTGGAGAAGTGATGATGAGGCGAGGAACATGTACAATTTGTGGGTTGCCAAGCATGGTAAATCTTACAATAAGCTAGGAGAGAGAGAGGCAAGATTTGAGATTTTTAAGAATAATTTGAGATTTATTGATGAACATAACTCTCAAAATCATACATACAAGCTTGGATTAACTAGGTTTGCTGATCTTACCAACGAGGAGTATCGTGCCATTTTTTTGGGTGCTAAACCTAGATTTATCAAGTCCAAAAATCCTAGTCGGAGGTATGTTTTCAAGGCCGGTGATCAATTGCCGAAATCCGTTGATTGGAGAGTTGAGGGAGCTGTAAATCCGATCAAAGATCAAGGAAGTTGTGGTATGCAAATTTGTTTCTTTACATTTTTCAATTTAAAAAAAAAATTATATAAAATGTTTTTAGGTATTGTTGTTGCACATATAAGTAACTATTAGCTAATTTTAAGGATAATTGTATTTTTTTCAATTTAACTAGATGATTAATCTAATCTATTAGCTATATAAAAAATTTTAGATACAACTTATCTATTAAATATGCGTCTACCATTCAGACTGTATGATGGTAAGGCTGTGTTGTTTACACGTACAAAATTTAAAAAAAAATTATTGTTTATTGTCAAAAGAAGCTGAGACGGAGCTAGCTAGAGCCACGATAGGAAACGTGCCCATTGTAGAAATTAAATTGATTGAATTAATTAAATTAAATTAAAATTAATAATTTTATAATTTATTTAATTTAATAAAATATAATAAACAGAAAGTTTATTTTAATTTGCAGTTTAAATTTTTTTTTAATTTCAAATAGAATCAAACCGAAATTATATATATATATATATATATATATATATATATATATATATATATATATATATTTTCATTTTATTTTATATATAATTATATTTTTTAACTTAATATTAATTTAAAATTTTTAAAAAATATTATCCATAAAAATTAATTAAAAATAAATAAATAAATTTAATTTTTGAGAAAAAAATATAAATTTTGAGTATACTAATTAATGGAACAAACAAGTTTTGGATTGTAAAATATTGAATTATTTTTGAAATTTTTTTTATTATTCATATTTTATAGGTATTTTTTCTTAAATTTATAATAAAATAATTATGATTTATATAAAAATATAATTTTTGGTTTGAAACCGATAAATCGAATCGAAACTTATGATTTGATTATAATAGTAATTTGATTTGATTTAAAAAATTTTCAATATGAAAATATTAATTTGATTTGATAATAATCTTTTAAACTGGCTAAATCGAATCGATATCACCCTTAGTACCCACCATTCAATTTTTTAATTTTCACGTAAAACTATATTTTAATCCTTAAAATTTATAAAATTAATAAAATGATAATTATATTTTAAAAAATTAATTTTTGAATCCCTAATAAATTATTACTTAATATCATTTTTTTCTTTTTTTCTTTTTTTTTTCCTTCAATTTTTAAATATTTTTAGGATAAATTATTATTTAATCTCTAAAATTTAATAAAATAGTCCATCTATTTTAAAAAATTAATTATTTAATTTCTAATAAAGTATTATTTATTTTAATTTTCTTTCAATTTTTACTTTATTTTCGTTTATTTTCTTTTCAATGTTATTTAATTTTCTTTTTCAATTCCTTTATTTTTTTAATGATAATACAATATTTTTTATTATTTGTAATTAAAATATATGTTTGTTTTGATACTTTTTATTTTTTTGTTTTTAAATAAATTTATTTTATTATTATAATATTTTTTTCTAATTTTTATTTATTTATTTTGGATGTCATTTCTTTCTTTTTTTTGTCAAATTGAGTTTGACTGCTAGAATAACGGTTGTTTTGTTGTCCATGTATGCTGAAAGGTAGTTAGGAACGGTAGTTTATAGTTTTGGACCTTTCAGTTAGCAATTTAGAATGTGGATTTTTTTCTTGGATTTAATATATAGACAATCCAAACCCAAATTTTGTAGTAAAGAGTTAGTATGGCCCAGCAACTTGGGCAAGTCCAATATATAGGAACTGATCAGCCCAACCTAGCTCTGCCCACCTAAACCTAAAATGATTTCTATAAAAGACTTATAAAACTATAAAAGATAGTGCATCTTGGTTGGGGTTTGGACTTGTGCTATCCAATCAATGATACTGAATTAGTAGTATACTGATGCAGGTAGTTGCTGGGCATTCTCAACAATAGCAGCAGTAGAAGGAATAAACAAGATAGTAACAGGGGAACTAATATCGCTATCAGAACAGGAACTTGTAGACTGTGATAGGACTTATAATGCAGGCTGCAATGGAGGCCTTATGGACAATGCTTTCCAGTTTATCATTAAAAATGGTGGCATTGACACTGAACAAGACTATCCATATGAAGCAGTTGATGGAAAATGTAAACTATCCAAGGTAATAATTCTAATAATCTTTATATATATATATATATCCCCTGTTGTTATAAGAAAGTTTTTCTTTCTCAGTAATTCTTTGTTCTTGGATTGTTGCAGATGGATAATAAGGCTGTTACCATTGATGGGTTTGAGGATGTTATGCCTTATGATGAGAAAGCATTGCAGAAAGCTGTTTCACATCAACCAGTTAGCGTTGCCATTGAAGCCAGTGGCATGGCTTTACAGTTCTATCAATCTGTAAGTTCTCTCTTTTCATATTATTTTTTTTTTCTAGTTGAATAATTTATAATTAGAGGCAACAATTTTTTATTTGGTATGAACTTGCTCGCTGTCTTGCTTAATTCAACTCAAAACTCTCCCCAAGTTGTATGAATGACCTGTGCGCTGTACCTGTTGAAAGGTCAAACCATCGATCCGACTCATTATCCCTATCCGAAGTATGATTCGTTTTAATTTTACCTAAATCATTATTCAAATTTGCCTCCATTTAAATTTGCCTCCATTTAAAGATAACAAAAAAACACAAGTTTTTACATAAATTAGAAAAAAACTTTCTACATCATCAGTAATCCAACTCAAGTCTTCAACCCCCAAACGGAAATATGATTTGTTTTGATTTGATCTTACTCAAATTTGAATTTTTTTTATATCAAAATCTTTTCAGATAGTTAACCTGATGAATTTTTTTTTGTTGGTACATTGGAAATTCTTATCGAGAGAATGGGGTTGTCAGGATTTGAATCCCTAAACGTCTTGTTATAAAGCAGACACTCGATTACTAAACTATTAGTTGAATTTAAACGAGTCAATCTGAACAAACTGACTTATCAAATTAGCCACCTATATTAATAATTACAAGCTGAAATAGAATTTTTTTTTAATATTATGTAGGGTGTGTTCACTGGTGAATGCGGTTCAGCTTTGGATCATGGAGTGGTAATTGTTGGATATGGAACAGAAAATGGAATGGATTACTGGATAGTTAGAAATTCATGGGGCCGCGAATGGGGAGAGAATGGATATATAAGGATGCAGCGTAATATAGTTGATACATATACAGGCAAATGCGGAATTGCAATGGAGTCTTCTTATCCAATCAAGATTTCTACTGCTGACAATATAAGCAGTGCTTGAACTAAAAGGGTAAAAGAAAATATTATCAAAGTTTCAAAATATGATGGCTAAATCAAGAATGAGCTTCTTGATTTTACTATGCTGTGCACAACCTCTTATATGTATCCCTGTTGGTCTAAGGATCAAGCAAGCTGTTAATTTGTATTTCTTTCAATGATTGTTGTTGTATATAGCTTTACATTGAAAGAACTGAAATTTTATGGTTTCTGAATGTCATTTCCTTTGAAATGAAGCTGTTAATAAATTCATCAAGTGCATTTAAGCAATTGTTCTCTTATTATATATATATATATATATATATATATATATATATATATATATATATATATATATATATATATA
>CANXYC012921006.1:0-43902 GCA_948193065.1 Aleurites moluccanus | reverse complement strand
AAAATAAAAATTAACAAATAAAAAATAAAAATATTTTTTAAAAAATATCTTTTACTTTTTATTTTTAAATTTGTCAAAAATATGAAACTGAATTTTTTATTTGTATTAAAAAATTTAAGAATAAATAATTTAATTTTTTTTAAATTATTTTTTAAAATAAAAAATAACAAATAAAAAATATTTTTTAAAAAATATTTTTATTTATTTTTTATTTTAAATTTTGTCAAAAATATGAAAATAAAATTTTTAACCTTATAAAAAATTTAAAGCAAAAATAAAATATAATTAATTAAAAATAAATAACAATGATATTTTTATCTTTTTACTATTCTTATAAAATTAATTAAGGGTTGATTAATGATAAAATTAAATGGAAGAGTATAATAGTATATTATAATATTTATTAAGGAAAATTAGTATCTTTTTTAAAAGTCATATAGAATTTAATATATTAGGTCATTACATTCAGAAAGAAAATAATAATTAATTTTTTTTTTTTAAAAAAAAAAAAGAAAACTACATCATTCACCTTCTAGGATAGAAAATTTCACAAATATGATAGTTTTTTAATTAATATGTTAAATGTCGTGTTAGAGAAGGAAAGTACTTTGGTTGGCCGACATGCATCCACATCAACACAAGACTAACAATAGATGTGAATCGACCTCCAATTTGTTAATGGATTCAATCACACACCCCAATTTGTTAAAAAAAAAAAATTTCTACAAGTCTCTATTTACAAAAGTATCAATCTACAATATATTATTTTAAGCTTTCTATTTATATTTTTTTATTTGAATTTATTAAACTTATTAAGCTATTTGTTTAGTTTAAAATAAATAAAATTTTATTCAAATTTAAAATTATTAATTAATTAAATTCAGTTCAGTTCAAATTTATATAAATTAAATTGAATTAGAAAAATTTTAAACTCAAACAATGAGTTTCAAATAAATCTAACAATAGAATTTTCAATTTTAATGATAATTATTAAATTGCTTGTCAAATGATGAAAGGTAATATCATAAGAAATCAAATATAAATAAGAAAATGGGATGCAGACCTGTGGAAAATCCTAAGAGACTTGTGATAATTGAAATGACTCAACCAACTTTTTCTTTTTCTGTGGAGCTACCATATTTTAAGCATATTTACACTTTTTTTGGGGGGGTATACATTCATTATTGTGGAAAATTTTATTAAGCATAGGATTCTTTATATTACAATCAAACCTTCTACGTTTCTTTAAAGATGCAGTACCATTTTTATGGATAGGAATTTTTTTGATATATATAACTTTCTTTTTTCTTTTTCTTTTTTTTGTGATTTTTGCACTTACTGAGAATTATCAAAAGAGAGAATTTTGCCACAATTATATTATGTAGTTCTATCATATTACTTTTATCAATTTGCCGACATTTCTGCAGAGGAAGCTGTTGGCTATAGCTTGTAGCTATTGAATTATACTTTGACACGTTTATATATTGTATTTGTACCATTTCAAACACGTAATGCTCATGAGACTTTAGTATTGTGTAAGATTAAAACTAAGGTCACAAGATTTAAAAAATTGTTGGATTTGATTCTTATTTATCGAAATTTTTTTTGTCTATATTAAATGTAATATTAATTTAATAAAACATAAATATAAAATAAAAAATAAATAAAAAAGTCATATTGATTTAAATATCTTATCACTTATATGAAATAAGTTTATAAATTTAATGAGTGTTTGATAAAAAATTTTAATATAATTATTAATTTTTTTATTTCTAACAACTGTATCATATTCGTTTGGTTACTAACAATTATTAGTTGTTAGGTAATAAAAAATCATTATTTATAAAATTTTAATTTGAAATTTTATAATTTTTTTTTTCAAAATAAAAAGATTAAATTATTTTTTAAAAATAATATTTAAATAAAAAAGATAAATATTAATATATATTCTTAATAATTATTAAATATATTAACAATTAATAATAATTTTACCAAATATTTGAAACAATCAGCTATTAAATAACAACTATTAATTATCAGCTAACAGTTATTATTTATTTATTTAAATATATTATAAATTATTGATTTTATATATAAAATAAATTTATATATTTAATATATGTAAGAATTTTTTCTTATTTATGTTACATTTAAATTATATTTAAAGTATTTAATATAATTATTATTTGATTGTTAAAATTTTTTACAGTTTTGACGTTTTGTTCACGTTTGTGTCCATGTAAAGCATATTATTATAAATATTGGAGTAAAGTAGATATAATAGTCTCTTTTAATACACTATATTCCGCATCATAAAGTAAAAGCTCATATTGATATAAAAAGACCATAAATAAGAACACAAACGTTTTTTGCATGGCTTGTCTTTAAAATAAATTAAAGTTAAAACCATTAAAAATGTTATTGTTTCCAAGTTCCAGCTTTAAATGTTTGTGGTGATAAGTTTTTCAATTTTATAGGCCAAAAATCAATTTAAAGGAACTGTTACTATTAAAAGAGACCCTACGACAATGGCCTATATAAAAAACTGTAGTACGATTTTCTCTGAAAATACTAAATACATTTTAAAAATTCTTAAATACACCATATCTTAATTTTTATATATGATAGAATACCAACGTTACCTTCAATTTACGTCTCAAACAACCAAATTAAATACAATATTTATCAAAATACTAAAATTAATATCCTTTAGACTGATAAAAGATATCCAAAACTAAGGTTTGGGCGAGGTTTTTCCACTCATTAGTATTTTTTAAGCTCAGCACCTTTTTCAAATTAAATATTTAAATTATTTATTAATTTAATATATATATATATATATATATATATATATATATATATATATATATAATCAATTAAATAAAGAAAAGGATAGTTTGGATAAAACTTGATTAACATATCTTATTTAAATTAATTTATTCTAAAAAAATAATTATATTTAATTTAAATTGATTGTATAGTTTAATTAAATATATAAATTAAATTATTTTAATATAAAATACACTAAATTAAATTTATTAAATATTTAATTTTAAAAAAGTGCTGAACTTAAAAAAATATTAACGAGTGTGAAAAACCTCACCATTAAATTAATGGGCAAATCTTAGTAGAAATGCAAATAATTTTAGATATATCTTTTTTAGTCTAAAGGATATCAATTTTAGTATTTTGATAAATGTTGCATTTAATATGTTGTTAGTGAAGTACATTGAGAGTAATTTTGGCAATCTATCATATAAAAAATTAAGATGGGGTGGGTATATTTAAAGATTTTAAAGTGTATTTTAACCATTCTTTTTTTATTTTTTTTTATAGAAGATAAAAATTTATTTTGAAAGATATGAAAAGTACATGAGAATCTTACAATTAAAAAAATAGAAATCACATATTTTCAGTTACATCTTTGTAACACATAATTTGTTTATGAAAAATAAAATCAAATTTGAAAATAAAATAAAACACCCAAACATGAGAGGGAATGATTCTATCTTAACTCTGATAATAAATGGTATTCATACATATCTGATTAATTGAAAAAACAGCAGATATTAAATTCACTTAAACGTTGAGAAAGCCAAATCAAAAAGAGATTGCCACTTGAAAATCGTTTTGATCACCAAATCATCGGGTTGCTCTTTTTTCTTTCTCTATTAGTATTTTTAACCTTTCCCGTTTATTTTTATGACTCTAATCCATTTGATAAGTTTAACAAATATTTGATAAGGAAAACGATTTCGTGAAATATAATATCGTTTGCTCCTATAAAATAATAATAAAATGGATAACCTCGAAACCCTCATGTTGTACCATTCAATTTTAAATTCACTCCTTAATTTTCTATGCAGAAAAAATAAAATAAAAGGATAAACCAAACAAAATATGCTTAATTTATCTGTATATTTTAAAATTTTTGACACTTACAGTTAAAAGTAGTACTATTAGTAGTGTAGGACGTTATATTCAGACGAATTTCTAATTATAAAATTAAAATTTTGTTAAAATGAGATTTTATTGCAATTTAAAAAAATTCAATTAAAAATAAATATTAATTTACTGTTTATAAAAAAAATTGATTGAAATATTTTAAAATTTATTTTTAATTTAGTATCATATACTAAAAAAAATAAAAAACCGATTAACTTAAAAATCCTATTTTTACAAAATCTAATTTTGAAACTCCCAATTGTCAAACACCATATAATTGTGGCAAATAGCTTTCGGCTCCGCTAAAGACAATTCGCTGTCTCTCGTGCCTTTTCTAAATAGCCTTGCTTGAAACGTTATTTATTTTGAACCATTCATGTCAATTGAGAAATCAAAACTAAACTAACCCAATCAGTTAATAATAATAAGGGCAAACTATAATGTTCTCATAATTAATAATTTAATTTATACTCTCCCAGGATGAACCCTATTAATTTTTATGGGGACTAAGTATAAAATTTTGAGATATTAAAGTATTTTATTATATAATAATTCAATAATTAAAATATATTATGTTTTAAAATTTTTAAAATTAAAGTGCTATATATATTAAAATGTTAATAACAAAATTGTAGTGAGAATTTTATAATTTTATAAATAATAATTAAAATATTGGTAATAAATCTCAATGTTAATTTTTAAAATATTAATTATGATAAATTTTAAGTGTTATGGTGATTTAACTTACTACTAGAGTACTATTATTACTACTACTAATAAAATAATAATTTAGGGATTTTTTAAGGAATTATAACTTTCACTATGAATTTTTCTGAAAAAAAAAAGAGCAAATGGTTCAGACAAGAAATAAGTTCAACTCAATCTCTTTCGCTTCTATTTGGGCTTAGAAATTGTCCAAAAAGATCTCGGCCAAATCTGGACTATATCAGAGTCACTTTCGCCAAAACCAAACCCACCAAAAATCTTATTCTCAATTCTTAGTACTTAAAATTAAAATTATTAAAATTTAATTATTTTAAATTATTAATAATATTTTAAATTAATTTCAATTATGGTTCGTAAGTTAGACTAGTGCACATCATCATCCTTTAACTTAATATTACTATTTAAATGTCATCCTACTTACCCTAACTGTAACATAAAATTTTTTTATACCCAATTTCCATAAAAAAAAAAATAGACGACAAATTTATATAACATGCCAACTCACTATTTCCAAAGGCCATATGAGCCATATAAACCACCTAATACATAAAAGCCATAAAATTTTCTTTTAGTTTACATTCACATGCCACCACAAATATTATAATTGAATCATCTTACTGCAATACTCACCTTACAACCCAGATCTCAGTTATCTTTTCCTCCCATTTTCACCAAACAACTCGAATTCCACAACACCAGCAAGAAATTGCATATAATCAAATAAGATAAAGGCCTTATTTGCCTTGACAATATTTAAAATTCATAAAATTTATTAAACCTTTAAAATTAGAAATTGTGAGATGTGAAATGAATAAAATTAATAAATTTAATCGTTTAGTATGATAAATGAAATTCTTAGATTTATTATTATATTTTTTTTTTTATAATTTATATTTGGTTAAACAATCAAATACTATAAATTTTAAAGATAAATCATTAATTTACTCTCACTTGAATCTCACTTCTACCATTTCTTGCTTTGTCATTGTCTACACATGCATCATATTTTAACAGCTCTTTTCTAATTCTTATGATTATATAAGTAATATTATGATTTATCTCATTATATAAAAAATAAATTATCTTTCGTGTTGTCCTTATAAGAATTAAAAATAGCAGAGAATACTATATATTAATTATATTATTATTTATTAATATTAAATATTATTTTATTAATATTATTTACAAAATAAATTTTTATGAATTAGGAAATTATAAATTACTTTTTTAAATTATAATAAAAAATAATAATAACATAACATACTATTAAGATTTTTTTAATTAGAGTAGAGGACAATTTTGAAATAATAACATAAATTATGAAATCTTTTATAAGAATATAATGGAGGATTTGTAAAATTTCGTTTAGGAGGTGAAATTTTAAAACTCTACTTTTTTTAATGAAATTTGTCATACGAGGGATTTCATAATTTTATGGTTTTGTTTCAATATTTTTCACACTTAATAATAAATTTATGTAAAATCCATGGATTTTATATATTTTTTAGTACCAAGGCGAAAGACACTAATTTATCAATTTATAATATTAATATTCATCATAAAATCAAAACCCGCCATAAAAACTCAAATTCTATCCAAAATCTCACAACATAAATTAATTTTTAAAATAAGTAATTTTCACTGAAAAAATGAATACTAAAATAATATGAATATTTTCTCTTTATAATTTAAAAAAAAAAAAAAAACTTATATAATTATAAAATTGAAAATCCCTTCTTAAATGTCGAGACTCCAAAGGCTCTGTAAATGAGAGCTTAATAAACCCACCACGACTAGTATAATCTTTCTAGCCAAAACCCTTGTGGTTAGCACCACCAAAACTTGTACAATCATCACTGCCATTTCTAGATTCTATGTAACTCGGTGACCCTTCTTCTTTATTTCACAAACAACTCTATTTTTCACCATACCTTCATCTCCATATCCAACAATATTCTCCAACACCAACCTAGATCTCAAACTCCTCTATATTTAATGTTGGTACTGCAGATAAATCAAATTGGAGGATTATAATTTACATTAATCAATAAATCAAGGATCACAGATGAAAATTATCTTAATATTTATATTAGAAATAATAATTAGATTAAACATGGATGATAATAAAATTTTAAACTCACAATTTATAAAAATACAAAAAATTATTAGATTTAAATATTTTTATAATTTAAAAATTAAATTATTTATATTATACAATACTTAATATATTCCGAAATCAATAGACCTATTAACAGTTGGTTGTTAAGTATATGGTTGTAAAATCTAATAACTTCTTAGGAATGAAGAAGCATTATCCATCCTCAAAAAATAAAATAAATTAAGCATTCTCTTTATTTGGATGTAACAAACAAAAGCTTTTAGAGTTCTGATTATATTTATGTTTTTACTAATAATTTAGTGAAGGATTGTTTTTCTAAATTTATTTATGAATCAAATATAAATTTATAAAAAAAAAAAAAATTAAATCTTTTAAAGGTTTAATCCGTAATTTTTTTTCAAAATTGTGATATGCGACTTGATTTATGCACAAATCTACTTCTTCGTAACGAAGGAAAGTGAATAATTTGATATTCAAGTATTTTATATGTATATAAAGAAATTTGACTAAGCACTTCTATTCTCAAATATTTACACCAATATTACAAGTAAATCTCTCATTACAACTCAGATCATTAGAGCAGCTTATTGTAAAACATAATATTGACTATACATTATAAGTTTGAGCTTTTAAATTCGTTTAATTTAATTGATTTGATTACTGTTATTTAATAAATAATTATTATAAATATTTAATAAAATTATTATTATTTATTAAATTGTTAATATATTTAATAATTATTAAAGATAAATATTAATATTTATTTTTTATTTAAATATTATTTTTAAAAAATAATTTATTTTTTATTTATATAAATAAAAAAAAAATTTAAACATTAATTATTTAATTATCTAACAACTAATAATTATTAAAATAAAAAATAAAAAATAAATTACATAAAATTTTTTTTACCAAATATTCACTTAATAACATTGCTCATTACAGATTAATTAAATCAAACTTCTATAAAAATTAGATTATGATCGGCGCTTGATCAAAGAGATTGGAATGAATCTTCCTGGAATTAGATTTGAGCCTTCAAAATGAATAAAATAGTATAAGAGGGCCAAGTCAAACTTTCGTATGCTTATGTTAGAAGTTCTGGAGTTAGATAATCATGAGGAAGAAGATCTGGTTTCTTCCAGATTCCAAAGTGTAATTCTAGTAAAAAAAAAAAAAAGGGATGATAAAGTATAAAATAATCTATCTTGTATGGATGACCAACATTTCCCCTTATTCTGTTTGGGCTCAGTCGTTGAATTAGGATGAAAGGATAGAAGGATGGTCCCAGCTGATGGAATAGGCAACCTCTATTGTATCAGTTTTTCTGACACATACATGCACTTGAGTACTATTTCAAAAAAATGATGGGTGTGACATGCCTTATTCTGGAAAAATTATATGTATTGACAGGTGAGGAAGAGTGTGGAAGACTCCACCTTGTTCTGTAGGTCGATTGAGTGGATGAACTTAGCTGAGGTACAGGGTCCTTGTTGGTATGGGGCGAAAGCGAGCCAACTGGAGCTCGAACTCGAAGATGGGCGAGTTGTTATCCTGCTGAGTCTGGTATTAGCTCGCGAAGCATGGGACATTAGACCTTGTCATTTCATGGACTCATTCCTTGGGCCCATAAAATTGGTCTGGTCTCCAAATGGGCCTCTTCCTTATCCTTAGCCCATTAAAGGGTATCTATTTTTAACCCACTTTAGGTCAGAAGTAACCCTATAGAGGAAAATTACATTAATATACCTTTTTTTTTTTTCGTGTTGACATATATTTGATATATTTAGTATATGTTTTAGTATATTTTAGTATATATTTAATATATATTTTATTTTTAAAAAAATATTTTTAAATACATAATATTTTTAAAAAAATATTTTTATAACAATAAAAATAATTTTTTTTTTATATATTTTTATAAAAATCTCTATTATAAATTTATAATGAAGTATAGCCTTGAATTTTCAATTAAACACTCACAGAAAAATGTTTAAACTCATGTAACAAATGAAAAAATAAAAGTGAGGTATCAAGAATTAACATGAGGAGAGTTTATTTTCTATTTTTTTTTATTAATTTTGATTCATTTCTTATTTTATAAATTTTTTAATTTCGATTTAAATATTTTCACTTTTAACCAAATTAGAGAATTCAACTTATTATTATGTATCCGAAATTAAATATCGCTTGTAGTACAAAACAAATATTCGACAAATTATTATTAATTTAATGGGCAATGAAAATGGAGAGGCATTGAATTTGCACAAAAGCTTCATTTCAATAACATGAGGGAACAGAACATGAACCTTAACAAATACCATTTGACACACTAAACCCAACTTGGTGATATTATTAATTCAACCATTAACAAGAGAGTTCCTATATATTATATATAGCTAATACCATTTTAATTAATTTAACAAATTAAACGTGATTAAGGGCACTTGGTTTTGTTGCCATGAGTAGTCATGTCAGTATAACATTTCCCACACACTTCTCTGTTTCCAGATGTGCCTGGAGGCACACACTTGCACCTAAAACAACAGGTTCCACATGCCCTTGTGCATACATTTGGCCTCGAGTGTAAACTGCACCTCACTTTGCACATTCCTCCACAATCTGCACAATACAAATTAATAACCATTTTAATTATTCAGCTTGATATTAGTATTAATATTTGATTAAATATATTTTTAAATGAATTTCATATGTCATAAAAACTTTAAAATCATTATACAACACTACAAACTATATGATATTTTTTCAGAAAAATAATTTTAATCATTATAATTCCAAAAGAAGAAAAGAAAGTCTACCTAAGAATGGCAAGAGCCTTCTGTTAGGTCCTTTGACCAATTGGGTGGTGCTTCGGTCTTCAATATCCATGTCAGATGAAACCTATTGCAAACATTTTCTTTAAGATGGTATTTGGATAACAAATAAGGTAATAGAAAGAGCAGTTGTGTACCTGAGCTATGGAGAAAAGAAAAATTGCAACCAGCAAAATGGAACGTAAAGCCATTGAAAAGCAGCTCAAATTTCAAAATCTAAAATGTGCTTTCTTAGTGTACTGACTAGTGAGTAGTGAATGGTGACCAGTGAGACCGGCTCTTTATTGGCATTTCTTGGTGGCTCAATTACCAATTCACCCACGGGCTTTTGTTTTTATTATGTGTGTGTTCGTGTACTTGTACTTTTTATGAAACTAATATTTTATGTTATTTTTAAATTAAATTCACCATATTTTTTAGAAGATGATATTATGAATTTTTTTTTTTTTTTTTAATTACAGAAGAGATTATCTTGTTGGGTTTGGATTGTCAATTAAGCATTCATATTTCAATCTCAAGTCATCTTGTCGGGACCTTTTTCTTTTTTCTTGCCGGATTATAATAATTACTAGTTCTTAATCTCATTTTATTGAGTAATCCTTATAATGTGCTTTTCTCTATAGAATTACAATGATTATAGAACTTTAGGTTGTATTTGATACATTAATTATATTGAGAAAATAAAGAGAAATTAAATAAGAAAAATAAAAAGAAAAAAAAATTATTTTTTTTTATTTATTTGAATATCTTATTTATATAATTGATAAAATAAAAAGAAATTTATCATTTTAACATTATAAAAATAAAATAACGATACGTAAAAGAAATATATTTTTATAATTTTTATTTTTTATATTTTTTTACCTTTTAATTTTTCTATATTTCTCTTCAAAATAAATATAATTTTTTTATCCTAAAACTTATATAAAAAAATATAATTTTCTCTCATTTCTTTTCCATTCCTTCTTAACTAATCAAATAAAAAAATCAATTTCTCTTCTATTCTCTTTATTTCCATCAAAATAAACATAGCCTTAATTTCACTCTAAAGAATAATAAAATTGTTTTTAAGAGAATCAAATTAATGATAATATATTTTTACAAGTGCATCATCATCTCATATTATTGATCCATTTTTGTGATAAATTAAAAACAAATAAATATTTTAGCTGAAAAATTAAATAAAATAACAGAAACTCTGATTAACCACATGCGTTATGCTGTTAGTACAAGTGTTACTGAAAATTCTGCATATGTTTCACTAAAATAGTTCTCCTTTTACCAGGATTATGCATAGTAATGTTAAATAAGGTAGCGGGCACAATCAAAGCCCGCCAGTGAAGCACATAAGAAGAAATTATTATAAAAATAAGATGATATTTCGAAATTATAATTATAAAGTAAAGATTAGTTAGCATCAAATGAATGGAACAATATATTATAGCAGACTTGATGCTTAATGGCAGACAAGAACATACTGTCTCTTTAATATTTTTTAACATTTAATATAACAATGAAAATGGGCTTAAGAGAAGTAATTAAGCCGATGCAATAGTTATAAAGTATGGAGAAATAGAAAAATGCCAAAAAATAAAAGAATAAAAAAATCATCCCTGGGATTAGGATTATTATAGTTTTTGGATTAAAAAAAGGTTATTCGACAGCACAGCTGTCTCCCATTTTCCTAACCAACTAATGTAGTAAAATTTTGTCCCCATTTTCAGAGAATCGCTATAAGCACGAAGTGATGTCGTTTTGATCATAGAATAGAAGCATAAAAACTGGTGCTCTAGTGACGTTAAGCAGATAACAGCTAAGACACAGTTGGCTAACAAATGATATAAGATAATAAGAGATACGTCACTGTCATTACTTCTTTTGTCCCCCTACCCCCTTCTACCCATTGCATTGACACAAGCTGCTGCTAGAAGGTTCTTTTGCTTTGCTAATGTTGAGCTGTATCCCCCTTCTTCACCTCTTCCGGGTTGGGGTCAGGTAAAAATTATTTCTCATTTTGGTTGGATCCGATCAAATTTGTTTTCAAAATTTCCGGCAAAATAATTTGCTCAACACCTACATAAATCGGAAAATATCTTATCAAAATGGCCTGAATCAATTTAGTACTTTGAAGACGGCCTGATTCTAATTGTTCCCTCACAAAACTTAAAACTGAAAGTTGACCAAAATTATTAGCACTTTCAAACAAAAAATTTTGGAGCATAAAAAATTCTTTAGAATAAAGTTTAAACTTTTTATATAACTAATTTTTTAAAATATATAATAAGAGTCGATCCAAAAGTTGAATTGGACCGACAGGCCAATCCCAATTCCTCCTCCAACCAAAAATCAGAATCTCTGGTTTCGAGCCATGATGACCCCTTTTATCCCAATGGACCACATGACCTGGGCATTTGCTCCTTTGCCTTGCCTTACTCGTCGTTTATTCCTACTAGCTACCGACCCCATCTCTTGATTTATTGCTAGTTCACTAACATTTTCCAGTCAGCACCCTCCACATCCAATATATCTGAAACTTTCTTTTTCTGTAATAATAATAGTATCGTGGTAAAAAAAATGTCTCGACATGAATATATGCAAAATCCTTATGTATCAGAAGCTCATGGGAAGAAAATAAATGTGGAATTTGGGGCAGAATAAATGAGTTTGGACGACTGCTGTGTCAAAGTGCACAATAACTCCGGTAGCCCACTCGTGTGGAATATTTTGATGTTTTATTTTTTTTTTTTTAAATCATAATTTAATAGTACCTTATTTAACGAATCTAATATTATATTTTTTATATTAAAAAAAAATTAAATAAATAATAAAAAATATATTATAAATATTAATCCGTTAAATTTAATATAAAAAATATATATAATTTATCATAATTTATTACTATTTATTTAATTTTTATTTAATATAAAAAATATATCATTAAATTCGTTAAATAATACACTATTAAATTGTGATTTTTAAAAAATTCTTAAGATATCAAAATATCCCCCCATGAGAAGCTATTGTGCATCTTGGCACACCAGCGATCCGAACCCTAAATAAATCTAGTATTTCATTTAGCTTAAAAAATCCCTGAGCTAACACGCCTTCGGGTTTCGGGGTTTGGGCTTAAGATTTAGATTAAGCATCAAACTACGATATCTCGTGTAAAACATAGATGATAGCACCTCTGCCTCTATTTCCAAGAGCCAAGAGGATCTTCCACTGCCAGCAATCCTAAGATATGCCAAGTATACATGACTCTTCAATACGATCTGCAGATTCCCAAGACATCAACATGAAACCAGCTGTGCTTATCTCAACAGGCAAGGCAGTGAAAATTTCTCTTTTACTCATAATGAAAATTCTAGCTCATGTGGTGGGTGTATTCACCAATATGTGCATGCATACAAGTAAATCACAAGTGTGACCCATGACAAAAAAATTAAAGTCATCACCATTTTAAGGCACAGACAACATAGCATGTACAGCCCAATTAGAATCTTATAATTTATGGTTTTAACATACAATCACTTGATCTACCACTACACATTCCTTCCAACATACTTACTATTTCATTTTGTAAGAAATGCTTAAAAAAAGCTATTTGTTTTAGGTAAATTATTGATAGGATCCACCACAAAATGATTGTCAATAATTTAAAACCGTTTCAAATTCAATTCTTGAGAGCTAGTGCTCGTATAAGATTGAGCCTTCTAAATCTTAACATTTAAAGCCCCATTTGACAGTGCATTGGGGCCTGGGAGTTTGTGCAACCAGGCCACACTGCACAGCCAAGCATCCACTTAATTGGGAGACCCCTTGTATCATAGATGATGACTAATGGCTTGTAGTTAGATCGCAAGAATGCATTAACTACAAAGCTCTCAACTATAATCTATTTTTTTAGTCTTGCACCAATCCTACAATGCCAACGAGTAATATTTGCAACCAACAAGTTGAAGCAAGTAATATTCAGCATCCCCTCAAAATATGAATATATGATAAAATTATAAAGATGCTGGACTAACAGTTTAAAATGAGAAGATTGAACTAAATCATAGCAAACATTTATCAACCATTTACTATAAACAGATTGACAGAAACAAGAAAGTTTGTATCTAATTTTGAACTCTACTAAAAGGCACAAAAAAGTCTACAGTAACAAAACCGAAAATGGTGAAGCTAACTGTGATCTCTCAAAGTCAAAAAATTTCAAATGCTAAGCTTGATGAGAAGGCTATAGCTAAAAAATCTTTGATGTACTCCTTACCTATAATTGCCGGAAAAGGAATAAGCAAAAATAGCTCCTCGTGTTCTAAAATGTGACAAAAACTATTTCCTTGAATAAGTTAATTCAATTCCTCTAGAAAACAATGTTCACTTCCTTTTCATTCATCTCGTACACATGATCTCTTGCATCACTGAGAGCACTCTGCACAGAATGACTTTATTGACACAACTGGACCAGACAAACAATAGAACTTCTAGGTGTGAAAAATTGAGAGAGAGGGTGAATATTACCTGCCCAAATTTCGTGAGGAAGTTATTTGCAAGGTTTAAAGAGGTAATTTTCACATCTTCATTGGCCTTGAGTGCTTGAGCAATAGCAAAAGCCCCATCATCCTGTACACAAGATCAAATTTGAAACAGTGCAGGATGTTTACAATTTGTCAACAAATATTCAAGAAAAGAACAGTTCTTTACTCTTATTTCATTGAATCCTAAGTCGAGCTCAGTTAGAACTTCGTTAACCACTTTCAAGCTGCGAGCCAAGCAGATTGCACCCTGCAAATATTGTGTAAATGGGGAAGAATCATGAGATCGAGTTGTTAGAAATGCAAAACCCCTAAAAAGATATCTGGAGTTGAGAAGAACAAACTTCATCTCTAATTCCATTTCCTCGCAAATCTAGAATCGATATGGTGTTATTGTATTTCAAAGCATCTGCAATGTATTCTGCGCCCTTTGCTCCTATCTGCAGGACATTCCATGTCACATTGTTATGAATAATCAAGCAAATAATTCACAAATGCACACATATATATGGATATTTACCTGGCACCAACCAAGCTTTAATACTTTTATGTTCCCATGAAACTTAAGAACTTCGGATAGTGCCTTGGCTCCATCAGATCCAATAGGATTATAACCAACTTCCAACTGTGTGAGAGAGACAACTGTCAGTCACATTATTAACCAAAATCAAAATTGACAAGAAAAAGGAAATAGATAAAATCATAGTAAAGGAGTTAAGATTTCACTGTTGTGATGATGGAGTTGTCTTTCAACACTTGAGCTATTTCATTGATTCCATTGGCATGTACGTTATTTCCTCCCTATAATGTTGATAGAAATTGTTTGGTGAACAGCGATTAAAGCATAGATGAAAGAGATGATTACGAGAAGAGAGTCTTCTCACCAGGTCTATGATTGTTATACTTCGATTCTGCTTTAAAGCATCTGCGATCTTTTCAGCACCCTGATAAATATTCAGGAAAAACTATCATCAAACTGAAAATCCAAGCTAGAATCATCCTGTAGCATAAAATTGACTTAAATATAGCCAAGCTAAATAGAAGATGCAGAAAATCATCAGTAATTTAATCACCTGATCACCTATGTCATTCATGTACATATTCAGCCAAAACAAGCTCTTGCTCTTCTTGATATATTCAGCAACATGAAAAGTTCCCTTTGCGCTAATCGAGTTGTTGCCAAGGTCTAGATGGGTAAGTTTTGCTGAAGAGCAAACAAGCACACCAGATTTTACTAAAATCAACTTAAGTGCTCTTTAAATCAATTAAATGTGGTAACTTAAAATGGCAATTGATAGAGCAATACACACACCTTTACTGGAAGATAAACCTGACATCAGCGCACGAACTCCTTCATCACCAATAGAATTTCCTTGCAAGTGAAGTTCCTGAATGAAAGTAACTCCACTGTAAATCTGACATCCCTTGAAAAACATCATGCTTGTATATTCAAATCCCCATCTATGTAGCAGCAGCATTTTTCCATCTTGGTACATAATATTAGAAAACTAATAAATAAAATCTAACCCTTGGAAAGACTTGGATAATGCTGCCTCGAATTTTAAATTTATCACTGAATTTCATTGCAACAACTAGGCATCAGTCAAGTAAAGTAAAGACTGAGATAATGTTGCCTCAAATTTTAAATTTATCACTGAATCTCATTGCAAAAACTAGGCATTAGTCAAGTAATAATCTAGTTAAAAAAATCATATTTTGCCCCAAAACAAGTAATCAACACTCCTAAAAAAAATTGCACAATCTACTTGAGTTTCTAGCATGAAAAATCTTATGCATTCACTTTTTTCTACTTCTTAATCTAATTGAACTTTCAGACATAAATTTTCCCTTTCTATGTGCATTTGTAAAAGCTTGATGGTTTTGCCTAACAGAAGCAGAGGCGTATAGATTTTACTTTTTAAATTTTACAATTGATGCCACATTTACACCTGAAGCCAATGCTTTCAGCAAATTTCAACAAGTGACAAGAAACAAAATCAATACTCATGCCAAAGACCTTTATTAAAAACCATTAGAACCAATCAAGAAAGTCATAAATCCAATTCGGTTGGAATGTAGAGCATTAAAGGAAATTAAAAAAAATAAAAAAAGGCCAATGTTATATGTACCCTCAATGACTTGTTCCCCTCAAGTCCTTTAGCCAAAGCATTAGCCCCCAAAGGACCGCCATAATTGCCACTTAACATTGATAGAATGTCAGCAAGATTTCCAAAAGTAACATAAAGAAAGTGCATCACTGGAAATATTTATCTAAAGCTGTTCAAGAACCCAGCCAGTTAAAACTCAAAGGGTTTTTATAGACAAACTGGACATACTATAATAGTAGCCCAAAAAAAAAGTTTAAAAAAATCAAGAACTACTTACTTGAGATATATACTTCGTACAGTGGCATTATCCAAAAATGCTCCAGCAAGACTTGTAAACCCCTACTTCCATTTCCAAAAGGAAGCCGTATAACAGTATCAATTTAGCAACTTTAACAAATTTAGCTAACATTTTAAAAAAAATTCTAATGTTACTGCATACAGAATAATCAATCATGTTGTTGTTGAATTCAATCACACGCAGGGTTGAATTTTTCTTCAACAAGTCCGCAATAGCCTTTGCACCCTGTGCAGAAAGTGAGCAATACTTCAGACAAAGGATCATTGGGTATGCCTTTAGTTATATGTCTCATGCACCAGTTTAATGCAAAAAGGAAGCTAACCTCATCACCCAAGTCAGCACTGTTCAGCTGGAGCTTTTCAATACCCCCATTATCTACTAGTATATCACATAAACTCTGTTTGCAAACAAAAAGAAAGGCAAAATATTGTCATACAACATAATACTGAATGCAAAAGATTAAGAGCAACTATACAAATGTTGACAGAAGGAATAACGAAACATCATGAAAAATTTAAACACTAATGAGAAGAAAAGAATCCAGAACCAAAAGTAACTTTCATATATCAGGTCATTAATGCATGTAGACAGTGATGTAATGAAAATGATGAACGATTTTTACACTCTGCATTCTCTTTTATTGTTAAGTCAAAATATCAAACATGACATTGTACCGATGATGAAATTTATGCATATACAAATATGATTATGGGAAAACCTCATGAAAAAATAAAAATACCTAGAAATAGAGAGGATAGACAACTAGAAGTACAGAAGAAGGTTTAATCTCAATGTCATTGCCAAATTAAATTATCGTAAACAGTGAGGTTTTGTGCCTTTATTTTTCCCCTTCTTGGACAAGGAGATGTTTTGCAAGCAATGCTCCTTTTTTATATAGAGCACATTGTCTCAATATATGGTATGAAAGTGCCCAAAACTCCGAAAAGTATTCAAGGGATCATGAATCAAGATTATTAGTTGTCCTTTTAGCTTGTATGAATTCTAGGCAGGTTTTGTAGAAAAAAATCCTATATCTCTATAAAAATTGTTGGCAAAAAAAAGAGACCCAGCAGAGAGATATCATATGAGATTTATGGCGTTTTGCTTTTGGCAAATATCCACGCATGAAACGTGACTCTCAATTACCAGAGATTTCAAGTAGTCACTCTCTCAACCCAGAAGTCTCACTTTCTCCCAATAGGTCTCTCAATTGTCTTGTTTTCTTGTCACAATGCCAGTAAATCAATCCAAAGAATGCTCTATTTGGGTGCACTAACCAAATTGATTGTAACTGTTATGCAGGACAAATCCAATAGATGTTTGGAAATCAGGGATAAAAACCTTATATTTAAAGTTATCTTCAATTCTATGGTGCAACCCAAGTGTTAGTATTAGTTACCATTCTGACTTCATAGTTTTTTGCATTGTGACCATCCAATAAATGCATGTTCAAGTAATCAATGCAAGATGGCCTTAAGATTGTAGGTTTTAATGGTTGAAATACCATTAGCAAGACCCTGAAAGAGAAAAACAGTAGTATTCAATACAAAAGTAATTCATACTTCCAGGATCAATTGTATCCATCCTTTTACAGAAAAATGCAACAAGCTATATGATATAGCTTACCTATTAGAGAGGTAAAAGGAGGGAAAGTTATATCTTTAGAAGTATAATTGTAAAGGAGATGAATAGATGATTCAAACAACAGTCACTTGAAACAAAAGAGCATCATTCTAACTTCAAGAGTATGAATCAATAATCAGCAACAAACTTAAAAGAGCAACTATAATTGTCAATCATAATCTACTGATTAACCAATTCAAAAGACTGCCAAAACTCGTATCATATTGATCTAGAATCTTCTTCCTATCCAACATTGTTGGCCCTAATACATTAGGACAATTATAATAACCTACTTCAAATCTTTCTTTTTTCTTTTGAAATACACTTCAAATGTTTAAATAGTCATAGAAAAGTGGATGTGAACTGACCTTAGCCCCTTCATCTCCGATAGGATTTCCAGACAAATTAAGTGTCTTTAATACAATGTTTGACTGAAGAACACGATCAAAAGCTTTTATTCCTTCAGCAGTTATTCCATTTGCGGCAAAACTAACTTCCTCTAGAGTCTGAAAAACAGCTAAGATACATTCAGTTAATTCACAAAGAACAATTTTTTCAATGTGAGATGAAAAATCAGCCATAAAAAAGAAAAATTACACTCAAGGATATGAAACAAATAACTAAAACTATGAGAATTATTAACAGATATGCATCAATCAGTTGAAGAACTCTAACCTGATTGTATGCTAAGCTCTCAGCAAGGAAAAATAGTCCTTCATCTCCAAAATTGCACCCTGATAAACACTTCGAAGGTCAACATCAGATTTATATTGGACGAGATGAATTTATATTAAAACTAGAAATTAGAAATGTTGAACAAAATAGTGCCAACCAAAAGAAAGAGAGAAGAATTGATGAAAAAGAAAGAAATATTGTTGATTGCGTGTGAAATGTCAAAGTGATGCAAAACACAGAGGCCATATTATGCTCTACTGTCAATGAGTTGAGACTAATCGTTGAATTACACCTTATGAGATTTGTTTAGTTTTACAAATCCAGTTTATTTTGATAGTTTTCAATTCACAAAATTATTATTTGATTTTTGCAAGCAAAATTTGTACACAATTTGGAACTGATTTTCCATTTACATCAAACCCTAAAATCAAATGTTTAAAACCCTAAGCCTAGCCAGCATCAATGGAGAATCAAACCCCAGAAAATGCTGTCTGGTAGATAATAATGTTCAAACTACTAGATAATTGACAAATAAGCTACCCAACACCATATATTCCTTCCTAATTCACTTGAATTCTATTAATTTAGAATCCCTAACCTTTTACCAGTGTAGCATAGTAGTTTCACATTGATTAGTTGCAAAAAAAAAAATCCCTGAAAACTCATATGAGGTCCGTTATCCCTTCATCACCTTAGCAGTTAAGACATACTTCAAGCATCATAAAGGATGCAAAAAATTGATGAAGGAACTAGCAAGGACAAAATCCATATCTAGTAGAGAATATCAAAGTATAATATGGCAAAGAAACATCCTACATAAAACTTACTGTTGTTGCTCAAATCAATGTAGGAAGCATACCTGACATGTCAACAACGCTGAATGACCTAAGTTCTTTGGCAAATGCATTGAGCTTCTGCTTGGCCTCTCTGTCAATCTTTGATGTAAGACCAGGAAATAAATTTGTTCCAGCAGCAAAAGACCAGTTCATTCCTTTGGTAGGAGATTTGTTTTCCACTAATGTTTGCCTTTTTGGCTTTGGCATCATTATTTTCTCCACCAATTTCCACACAACTGTCAGCTGAATGCATAAATTAGCACATCACTGAAGAAAAAAAGATACTATATTGGCCACTGTCTTCTGTGGCTATTCAATTCTAATTTAATTAGATAATTGTATCACTATAATTATGTTAAATCACGGAGGCAATGCTTCAAAATAGAGTTAAACTAATTATACTCACACTACTCAATAATTGAAAAAAAAATCAAAATCAGTAGCCTGTAAAGTTTCCATACCGAAAGTAACGGCGAAAAACGCGCCGGCAGGAACGACAAAGGAAGCAATCTGCTGAACCGGAGCATTAAGAAACACACTCTCTCCCTGAGACTGCCTGTACACTCTTCGGCCACTACCTTTGTCAGCCGCTCTCACAACCAGATTCCTCAACCTGATACATCTTCGGCCGCTAATAAGCGACGACGCAGCAGTAGTGGGAAACGACAATAGCAAACCGTGAGCAGGATAGCACGAAGA
This sequence comes from Aleurites moluccanus, assembly GCA_948193065.1. Lineage (NCBI taxonomy): Eukaryota > Viridiplantae > Streptophyta > Magnoliopsida > Malpighiales > Euphorbiaceae > Aleurites > Aleurites moluccanus. The sequence continues at coordinate 23,504 of CANXYC012921006.1, read as the reverse complement.
ATAGCTACAACAACCAGAAACTTCAAATTGTGGCCTGAGCGAAATCTTTAAGAAACAACAGAATAGTTAGGTGACAGCTTTAGTGCTTAGAAAAGAAAAAAGAGAAAAAAAGACATTTTTACCTTAGGATGAAAGTGAAGAGAGGAGGCCATAGGTGTGACTTGTAAGTGAGTTTAGAGTTTAGATGCGCATAGAGAAGTACAGATTCTTATCCTGCGATTAGTTTGAGCTGCAAAGTGAGGAAGAGATAGGAAGAAGATGACAAAGCGGCGGGTCTCCGGGATGTTCTAAAGCCAGGACTAGTGTTTTCTCACTGATTTTCTCTATCACCAACCTGAACAATACGAATGTCTGTGTTTTTCCAAAACCGGGTTTGGTTTGGGACGGTGCAGGCTTCATAGATAGGAAAAGTTTTTAGGGCTTTATCTTCTAATAATCACTAACATGGGCTTTCAAGTGGTGCTCTAGTGGGCTTATAATAGTAGTAAGAGTTTAGTATTTTTTATTTTTTTTTTTGAGATGCGCTTTATATATATATATATTTTATTGACGAAGTCAAAATATGGGCATTGGCCATATTTGACAGGTATTTAAATAAAAAATCTTAATTGTAACAGGAAAACTTTCGGCTCCTTATTTTTCAAAATTAATATAGAAAGTTAACAGCTCTTAATTACTACTATTAGAATAATTCCATTCATTTTACTATCCTAGCTTTGTTCTACCTGTCAGTACGGCAAATATCATACAACATACACGTACATATATGTAGTACAAAGCAGAGTACTTTCTTAGTACCACCTTGACCATAACGAGCAATCGGAGGAGGCCAACTGGCCAAGGCAATAAAGGGATGCCTAGTCAAGTCAAGTCAATAACACATTTTACTATATAATACAATACCGTTTTATAATTAAACTCTTAACACAATACATCGTAATGGGTTTTGGGATGGCTAAAAGGATTGTGGCCGCCGCCTTTTTTGCAATTTTGGTTATGGTTGGCACTGCTCATGAAGGCCATGTGCATACTCCAGGCATGATAATGTCCCCATCCCCTCCTCCAACTGAAAATTCAAGCACCCTTTTGTCTCCATCAATGATGCTAGGATTATTCCTTGCTTTCATTGTTTCTCTTCTCGTTGTTAAACAGAAGATGTGAGCCTGTTTTTCTATGGGTATATGCCTTACTAAGGTTTTATTATCTGGTTTCCTATTCTGATCTTCTATATCTTTCTATTGGTTTGACTTAATCCCATGTTCTTATTTTGTTTTAATATATGTAGATCTCATTATTCATTTATCTTGATGCATGTGTTATGATGGAAATAATTGTTGATCAGTCATATCCAACCATTGTTCTCTCTCTTTATATATTAACTAGGGTTATTTACTGTTTTACTATGACTTAATATATTAAATTTTTTTATTTTTTAAAAATATATAAAATTTATCTGACGAATTTCACAATATATTATAATCAATCCTATAAAAATAGTAAAACAATATAAATGCCTTTACTTTTTAATTTTAATTAATTACATTTTATTTTTACTCTAAATTTTTTTAGAGTTAAAAAAAATATTTTTATATTTTGACAAATTTGAAAATAAAAATATTTTTTAAAAATATTTTTATTTTATTTTTTAAAAAATAAAAATTTGAAAATAAAAAATAAAAATAATTTGTAAAAAATATTTTTTTACTTTTTATTTTTAAATTTATCAAAAATATAAAAATAAATTTTTATTTATATTAAAAAATTTAAGAATAAATAATTTAATTTCTTTTTAAATTATTTTTTAAAATAAAAAATATTTTTTAAAAAATATTCTTGTTTATTTTTTATTTTAAAATTTGTCAAAAATATGAAAATAAATTTTTAACCTTAAAAAAAATTAAAATAAAAATAAAATGTAATTAATTAAAAATAAAGGGTAAGAATATTTTTATTTTATTATTATTCTTGTTGACTAATAGCAAAATTAAACGAAAAGATCTAATAATATATTATGACATTTGTCAGGAGAAAATTAGTATATTTTTGAAAAATTAGAAGAGTTAATATATTAAGTCATTTTAAAGGAGAAATAATAATTAACCCTATTAACTATATATATATATAGTGTTCATTGTTCTCTTTATATATATTGTAATACTAAATTTATGATTATAGGGAGCATTTGATTATCAAGAAATAATGAATCTGCTTATTATCATAGGATTATTTGATTATCAAATAATAATGAATTAAGTCAATTTCCAAATTTTTTAATTTAACAATTATTTACATACTAAAACTGAAAATTAAATGCATTTTCAAATTAAGAATATAAGCATATCCTCACACATCCAATAAAGTTAAATCTTTTCTTGAATGCAATAACTACCACAGTGTAATGTTTCCTTTCCTTCTATTGGTGGGACATCCAATAATTTCTCCACTTACAATACCTCCAACATTATCTGTGGTTCAGATCACCAATGATAAATTACCATTGGAATTAAAAAGAATTTTTAATATATATATATATATAATATTAATTCTGTTCATATATACATGTGCAAAAGGCCAGAAATTTATAAAGTTCTGGAAAAGATATCAGCATCAAACAGAAACAAAGGAAAAATAACAGAAATTTCAACTTATAAATTCATGAAACAATCATGATCACAAAGAACTCAAATTTGCTACTGATTTTGAAAGATAAGAAAGAGCAAACTGTGCATGTATGGCTGCCCCAATGGAAAACACATCCTCATCTATAGTAAAATAAGGACTATGTGGCGGGTGTATACATCCAAGTTTCTCATTTCTTATGCCTAAAAACAAGAAGGATCCAGGTACTTTTTCCTGGAAGTAAGCAAAATCTTCACTCCCCATGAAAGTAGGAGCTACTAGAGTGTTCTTTTCTCCAACTAAATCAATTGAAACATGCCGTACATGTTCATATATTTTAGCATCATTTACTGTTGGAGGAATTGTGGGGTTTCCATTTCCTGCGAAATCAATCTCACAAGTGCACCTATGTACAGCTGCTTGCCCTTTGATCACCTCTTCAATTCTTTCTCTTAGTGCATGGAAACCCTTCTTGCTGAAAGCCCTGAAAGTTCCAGCTATTGTAGCTGAATCTGGTATCACATTAAATGCAGTCCCTCCATTGATCATAGCCACAGAAACCACCTGAAATGAGGGGCTAATATTAGAATCTAGCTGATTCCGAAACCATTGTTATCAAGAAAAGCATCATATATTATTAAAAACTGTTTTACAGTGAATTTTAACATGTATCACAAGTTCGAAAACAGCTAAATAATTAATTTGAACCTTTTTTCAGTTAAGGAGTTTTAAATATCAACGCCGAACAATATCAAGAAAGCATCGTACTACTAAAAATTGTTTTTTATAGTAAATTTGGCATGTTAAAGTCACAAGTTGGAAAAAAAAAATGGTTTCAAACTACGTTCTGAAAAGTCAGATCTAGAATTAATGCTATAAAGTTTGAAAACAGTTATAATCGTTTGAAACCCCTTTTTCATAAAAGGAGTTTTCAATCTAGAATTTTACAATATAACTGAAATTGATACCTGTGATTCTAAAGGGTCTGTCTCCCTTGAAACAATTTGTTGTAAACTAATTACTGAAGCTGAAGCTGCCAAAATTGGATCAATAGATTGTTGAGGAATAGCTGCATGACCCCCTTTGCCACTTATCTTTGCTTTGAAGCTCCCACAACCGGCAAGGAACTCTCCAGACCGTGAAGCAACAACCCCAGTAGGATACTTTTGAACCAAGTGCAACCCAAAAATAGCCTCCACGTTTTCAAGTTCCCCTTCTTCAATCATGCCTTTTGCTCCTTGCCCTTGTTCCTCTGCTGGCTGAAATATAAGGATAACAGTTCCCTGCATTTAAAGTCACCACCCACTTCACCAATTTTGACTATAATTGATACCAGGAAAAAAAAATCTTGAGTTCGAACCCATGATCTCCTGTAATCTCGTAAAAAAAAAATCCAATCCAGATTTGGTAGTATTGAATTGTCTCCAGTAAGAGGTTGCGAGTTCAAACTCTAATAGAAGCCAAACTAACCCAAAAAAAAATCCACAATTTTAATACCTGCAACAAATGTCTCAATTCTTGCAGGATCTTGGCAGCACCAAGAAGCATAGCGACATGCCCATCATGGCCACAGGCATGCATTTTCCCATCGACTTTACTCTTGTGCTCCCATTCAACCAATTCCTGCAGAGAAAACAGGATAATCCATTTTATAATTAATTAAAAATCCATCTTTTTCCATCTAACTTTGAGTAAATCAAATACAAATACCAACGTATTAAGGGGGGCCTTTCATATATTGAACTTCCCTCCAACTCCAAATCCACGTATAATTTTACTAATATTATTTATTAAAAAAAAAAAAGAAGAAGAACAGAACAGACCTGAATAGGCAAAGCATCCATATCAGCTCTTAAGGCAACAAAGGGCGGCGAACCAGACCCAATTGTAGCCACTACACCAGTTTTTGCAACAGGCCATCGATAAGCAATACCCAGTTGATCGAGTTCGTGCCTAATGATTTTACTTGTTTCAAATTCTTCAAATGCAAGTTCTGGATTCTCATGAATTTTTCTCCTAGCATTCCTCATCAAATTCACTGTTTCTTGATTGTTAGCAATCTCAATTATCTGGTCTTTAATGGAACAATTTTGGCTTGATCTAAGATAATTGAAACAGCTTTCATGGGTCTGAGATTGAAAATTCAAAGAAAAACAAAAGGGTATGGCTATGGAAATTAGGATAATGTTTAGCAGTAGAAGGGCCATGGCGGAGTCGTCTCTCTGGAAGCTAAGCTTTAGGCCTATGTTTGCTGTGTTTATCTGTGATCCATCCATGCGACGCTATATATGTATATGCCTATCCTCTTACTTTTTCAAAATTTTGTCACCTTTTTTTTAATTTTTCTTATAAGTTCTAATGAGTATTTTTAGGATATCATGATTTTTTAAAATATATGCACAGTAACAGAATAGTTCTCAATTATTTTACCGTGACGTATAATTCAATTAATGGGATAATAGTTATGGTGACTTAATTTTTTCTTTTACTTTTTTTTTTTTTTGTCTATTTAACAATAAAATGATTTTTATTAAATTCATTAAATTAATGGATATTCTGATAAAATAAAAAAATTTTAACCCAACAAATATAAAAATTCTTATAAAGACATATTTTTTCTTTAGCATCTGCACCTATTTAAATAGGTATTATTTTTGATAAATATTATACACATATTTTAAGATCTATTTTAATTATAATTATTATTTATCATATCTTTTTTTTATCTTTTTTTATTTTATAATAAAAAAATATTTTTAATAAATTTTTAATACTATATTAAAATTAAAAAATTTATCACACCATCTATGAATTAGTCAATAATAATATTTCATTTGTAAAATAACTAATAGATAATTAATGACAAATTTGATAATTTTTTGAATCAGTCAACCTTTGATTTACTATAATTTTCATGATTAAAATAATTTAAATTAAAAAAATTGGAAATTATATCATAATAAATAGAGTTTTTTAACGGTGTAGTCTTATAATTTTTTTAAGGATGTTAACGCTAAAGAGCTAAAAAATAAATGAAATTTATTTCATGTAATATGATTCACAATTAAATAATATATTAATTGGATCACCAATGGTCTAATTGACCTCATAATAAAAATTATTTAAAGTAAATAAAATTACACGTCAGCATCGCATTTTTGAAACACCAGTGGAAAATTTTGATGCGATAAGGAAGAAGTTGCATAAAAAATGACGTCATAGCGGTGGTTTCAAAATTCCCACATGTTAATTGAATGATACAAATTGTTGTCATAAACGATTTCAAATTTGCTGTCTTTATTGATAGAAATTTGAATGGTTACCATTTTGATATTAAAAAAATAAAAAATAAAAAAGTGGGTTTGGATTTGGAATTTCTCTTGATTGCTGCTTTGCGTAATTGATTGGGACATCACAACAAAAGTTGATGATAATGTGAAATTGAGGTAAATTAGAGATGCCATCTTTTAATTTATGAATAATATATTTTTTTTTTCTTAAATTAAATATTATATTAATAACATTTCTACTGTTATACTATTCATTTCATAGATATCCATCAGTCCAAAAAAAATAATTGAAACTTATAATTCAGCAACCTAAGACAACAACAACAAAAAAGATGATTGCTGAAGTGAGGAAGCAACGACAGTGTTAATATACGCTTGGAGAGAGAAGTATTCATAACTATTTTTGAATTTAGCATTAGACCAAAAAAAAAATTACATTACTCTTTATTTTACCAAATTGATGTACTATAACAGAAGATTCAGAATTATAACTTTCTTTATTGTCTTTCGTTATCTCAACAATAAAATAAAAGGGACTATAATGATCTCAGTAACAACAAATAATCAAAAACACAAAACTCAAAATCTCTACTTTCTCTTTTAATTTATCATCGAATTTTCTAAAGAAACAAAGAAAGTTTTGATCCCATTATCTCAGTGATTTGAAGAACAATGTCATCTCTTCGCAGGAACTTGCCAAGCAAGCGTGGAGCAAGATTAAAAAAGTCAATTTGAAAGAACTCAAGAGGTAATATTCTCATTTTATCGAAAGACAATGGGTTTGATTTAGGGATTGGAAGCAACATAATTTTGGGATGGTTTCGTTCAAGAGATAATAGTTTGGGATAGTTTCACTTAAGAGATAATAATTATGGGATGGTTTCGCTTAGGAGATAATTTTGAGATGGAAGCGACATAATTTTGGGATAATTTTTGGAAAAAAACTCAGAGGTATATTTTGAATTGTTGAATCGATGTCGATTTTGCTCAGTTGAATCAATGTCATGGGTTTCGAGATTCGCTTGAATCACTGAGTCTTGTTCATTTGATTGTTAGTAACAGAACAGTAGGCTTCAATTTGAATGGCTTGAGAGCCTATGTCTACGAAGGCTTGAGAGCCTGGGTATGTTCCTGTGAAGGCTTGCAAGATAAACGATCAACTTTCTTACGTGCTCTATGATCTCTAATCGATTGTGGCTAGAGTCCAATCAGCGACGACGGTAAAACAAAGAAGAGAGAGAAGAGCCGGTAATAGTGTAGCCCATCGTGGTTAAAGAACTTTGGTACTCAATCGAGAGAGACAAAGAGAGACTAGGAATAGGTAGGCTCGTGAAGATGATAATAAAATAAGGTAATAGGCCGACATGATTTTTTGGTGAATTTAAAATTATACATTTGGCTTTTTTGTGAATTTAAAATAGTAGACCCGACATCAAGATTAACATTCCGTTAGGAGAAATAGACAAAAAATAGACTAAAGGACATTCATGAAACAAATAATATAATGATAGGGATATTATTATTATAAAATTTAATTTAAGGATAATAATATATATTAATCATAAATTGAGGGATGAAGAATGTAATTTATGCGTGAAATTGTCTATCTATAGAATTTTCTACCTCATATGCTAAATGTACTTATTTGTTTTTATTGCAAAACTTTGGAATTTTGCACGTGATTTAATTACTCCCATTAATTTCGCGTGTTTCCCAACTTCTCAAATCTGAAACTATAATCAATATTTTAAGGGATAAGAGAGGAAAAAGCGTTTGACTTTTATTATTTTTTATAATTTTATGGTATAAAAAAGTCTTTAATTTTATATTTGGTAAAAAAAACCCTCCTTTAGTACAAAAATTTTGTTAATTTTTTATTTAAAAATACTTTTTACTCCTTCTTTTCTTAGTAAAAATTATTTTTTAATTTCTTAAAACTTTTTTGTCTTTTTCTTAATTATTATTGAATAAAATAAATAAAATAATCTAATAATACTGTATTTGAAATTATTTTAATCTAATAATACTGTGTTTTAAATTATTTTAGAAGTACACGTTATAGTAATTCTAAAAATAATTTTTTTTTGCAAAATTTAGAATTTCTTCTAAATTTTAAATTGCCTTTTCCTAAGTTTAAAAAAAAAATTAACGAATGTTTGATTTAATTTTTGTAAATAAAATATAATAGAAATTGATAAATGTTGGAACTCTAAATAATTGTAAATTTCAAAAATTTTAAATTTTTTCCCAAAATTAATAGCTGACATGAAGTTAAACTATATTACTATATTACTATTATAGAATTGTATTACTATTAAAAATATTTTTTAATTTTTTTTGAGGAAAAATATTTTTAAATTAGTTTTTATATAATTAGTGATCATAATTTTATAAAATTATTTGTAAGAATTACTATATTTATATTTAAAAGAAAAAATATAATTACATACTAAAATAGTTATATATATATAATAATGAGATTTTTAATATGAAAATATTAATTAGATAAAATATAAAATTACCTTATGAATTAATTTTATATTTATATATCATTAATTATAAGTATATATCTTCATCTTATTTAAAATTTATATAATTTTTTTTATATTGCAAAAATATACCAAAGATAAGTCACTATCCTTTTTATTTAATTGACTAAACTTTTCATATGAGAGATTGATCATAGTTAATAATAGTCAAATTAACATCTAATTTCTCTTAGAGATCCTAATTATATATAAAAAAAATTATAATAATAAATTTTATAATTTTATTGAAATAACTGTGTAAATATTGAAGAATATCAAAAAATTGATCTAAAGAATTCTTATTTTTATTTAATTAATTAATATTAATATAATGATAATAATAATAAAAATATAGAATCTCAATTGCAATAATGGTCTAAGCCTTCGATTAGGAAATGGTTGATAGGCCGTTAGTCCATTCTCGATGAGACGCTCATTTAATTTATAATTCTTTTTAACTTGAATTGCAATTAATTAACCTTCAATTTCACAATTAAAAAATTAAATATGTAAAAAAATGCTTGATTAAAAAAATGTAAAGAATTTGACATCCAAACAAAATATTAAAATTTTTTACGAATATTTTAATAAAAAATTATATAGAACATAAATTTAATTTTATAAGATAAAATATATATATTAACACATTGTTTTTGCAAGATTTTATAATTAATAATATTAAACTAAAAAATAGATATGAAAATTAAATAAATAGTATATTAAGTATAATTATATGTAAATCACAATGCTTTTAAGTGATGATTAATCAAAAAAAATAGTATAATGTTAAAATTGAAACACAAAAGTTGAATATCATAATTCTAGTTCTTGGACAATCATATATTCTTTAATAATATAATATAATATATTTATATAGATTGACAATTAATATTTAAAAATTTTAATTTAAAATAATCAAAAGGTAACGAAATTGAAATCATATCTTAATTTCATTAGCATGATATATAATTAATCTAAATTATATTAGTTTTGAATTTAAATGAAAATGATATATAAAAACTAACAAACCTTTAAAATTTTATTTATAATGTAAAAAATTTGATGGAAGAATTCTTTTTATAGGAAATAATCAAACAATTCTAAATCCAACATCTTATGCAATAATAATAATAATAATAATAATAATATATCTAATTTAGAGGATATGAAAAAATAATAAAGGCGTTTTATATATATTATAAAAAATATAAATAGAAAGATAAATTATGGATAAATATATTTAAAAATAAATTATTCTCCTTAAAAACTTTTATATGTGATGCATGACAATCCTCTAAATTTGTTAAAATCGGATCGGATCGATAGAATTAGAAAAATTAAAAATTAAATTAAAAATAGTCTGATCAATTTCAAAAATTCGTCCTTCAAAAACTGGTTAAAAAATCTGTGAACTGATTGAAACAGACCTATTTTTTAAATTCGAGCATGTTAGAATTTTTTATTTTTTTAAAATTTTTTTATTTTTGATAAAAATTAATAAATATCAAATTATATTTATTTTCATTATATATATAATAAATGTCAAATTATATATATATATATATATATATATATAAACTGATTTTTTTTCAATTTAACCGATTTGACATTAATTAAATTTCTAACTCTTTATTTTTATTACTTTTTTAATCGATCGGATTTTGAAAACATTGCACAAACTAACATATATAGTGAAAGTTATAATTAGTTACTTAAGCACGTACGTTGCGTACTATTATTATGAATTTTGTACACGTGGTTATACATTATCAAATATTAAATATTTTATAAAATAAAAATATTTTAATTATTAATTAAATAAAAATTTTATAAAAATTAAATTAAATTAACAAACTTATAAATTTTATTTTATTGATAATTATTATTTAAATTCAATCAATAAAATAATTACTATTAATAGTTAAGCAATTAAAATGATAATTTAATAATTTAAATTTACATAAAATCTATTTGTATGTAAAATTTAAAATTAAATAATATTACAAAATAAAAATTATAAATATTTTAATTATTCATTTTATTAATATTAAATAGTTATTAGACTTAATACTTATGTCGGAATATGAAGAAATAGATGCCAACTTATTGAAAAAAAAAAATATCTGCCATTTGTCCTAGTCAATTTTTTTTTTTATATATACTAAACAAATATTAAAAGTTACTCTGATTATTAAATCCAACTCCTAAATCCCTTTAAATATTTTTTTTATATGCACACTATAAATTTAGACAAATAAAGGTAATTGAACAAATAAATACATCATATATAAATATAAAAGTAAATCATTAACATGAAAAAGCCAAGAAAATTAAACTAAAAACTAATAAAAAATATAAATTAAAAGAATTAATTCATATAAATAAATAAATATAAAATTAAGCTATTAAATTGTGAAAACGAAGAAAAATTGAACTAAATTTATAAAAAAAAATTCATAAAAAATATCATATTGAATATGAGAGATTGGTATTGTGAAACAAATATAAATATGATCAAAATAATAATTTCATAAATATGTATATATATTAAATTTTTTTATTATAATTATAATTACAATTACAATTACAATTTTTATTTGTATTAAGATTTTTTTGATAGTTTTTAATATATTTTGTCTTTGATAAGGATATAAAAAATAAAATTATATTAAACCGATCAATTTAAGAATAATAGAATTCAAAATTTTTAATTAATTACCTCTTAATTATCAAAAGACCTTTACATGTAATATGTATAAAGCATAGATATATAGTTATAGATGAATAGATATAGATATATATACAGATAGATATTTTAAACTTTTAATCTATGATATATATATGAAATAGAGAAATCTGTTGCCGACCATATTGCCCCAATACTCATAAGTCAAAACTTAAATCCATATATAATATGGTTTATTGAGACTAAACCCATGAAGTTACTATCAAATTTAACTTCATGAAAAAAAATCAAAGCTGTTGTTGATGACTCCCAATAAATTAAATTTGATTTTTTATTTTTTATTTTTAAATTAGCTTTATATATATAATCAGGAAATATTCGAGGATTGTGGGAATTGCATACGACTTTGCAAGGAATACTATCGCCCAATTTTTGCTAAATAAAATAAGTTAAAATATTATTTAATTTATGAGATTTAATAAAATTATATTTAAATTTTTATATTTTTAAAATATAATTATTGAGTTATTCATATTTGATTTTATCATAACGATTGGTTCTTTCATCTATTTGATAATTAAATACCGTTAAAAAAATAAAAATATTTATATTTTTTATCAAATTTTCTTTTTCATCAAACCCTTTATTTTTCATACAATTTCACTAATCACAATACTCACATACAAATTTTATTTCCTTTAATTTCAGGAAACTCAAAATTTACACAATTAATTAATTAACCACGAAAAAAAAAAGAAAAAGAAAAAATATTATTGGATAAAGAAAAAATAAGAAAATATCTTAATGTGAGCTGATTATGAAAAAAAAAAGGGAAAGAAAATGAAAGAAAGAGAAAGAAAATAAAGAAAATGTAAAGAGGTTAAATATGATGATATTTTGGAAAAATAATTTGTTTTAATTTATTTTTTTAATTTTTCTTAACAGAAAATTTAAAAAAACTAAAAAAATAACCAATTATTGCAATAAAATAAAATTTCAGAGACTTAATAATTATTTTTAAAAGTGCAGAGACTCAAATATTAATTTTGCTAAATTTAAAGAATTAAATAGTATTTTATTCAATAAAATATCTATGTTTTCATGTTTCCTTTATGTGAAAAACGTGTGTGTGTGTATATATATATAAATAAAGAGAGTAAAAAATTAATTATGAGTGGGTGAAAATTTTTTTATTTATAAAATTTGCATTGGGTGTGGATGAATTGAAAAAAAATAATTATATAATAAATTAAATTTAAATGGTAAAAAAAATTTCTATAAATTAATAAAATTTCTATATATTTTTTTTAAATTGGGTGGCCAACACCCATTCGGATCATCACTGTCTCTCCTACCTATAGGTTATAGAGAAAAAATATTAATCCATCCATACTTAGTAAAAAAGTATATGAAAATGAAATAGTTTTTAAAGCATCGGAAAAGAAAACTTAAACTCGGCAATAAAAATATTTGTTTTTAACTAAAAAATTATTTATCTCAATAAGTATTAAATTTATCGCTGTAAATTTATTGTAACACTTGGTCACGAAACTCGTTAAATATACTTATTTATTACAATAAAATTTATTATCATGACTCTTTTTTTAATAAATTATTGTCACTAAATATATTATTTTGTGTCGATAAATAAAATTTTATCGCAATTTATTCAAAATAAAAATTAATCAATTAGCTATAGAGTCACAAAACCTTATTTTATAGAAAAAATATATTTTTTTTAACAACAAAATGATGTTACGGATTATATGATAAAATATATTTTATCATAATTTATTTAATTGTGATAAATTTCATATTGTCAAAATAGTTATGTTGACAAAATTAGTCTCTCATTTTAACTTAAGTATGACAAATAATATATTTATTTCATAATTAATTTAATTAGAGAATGAATCATGCGCACATTTTTGTTATTTAAATGGAAAAGCACAATTTAATTGAAGTATTAGACTCAAAATAGTATTCCAATTAATAAGTTAAAATAACTATGCCACCCTTTTCTTAGGATACTAGAATCGGGTCAAACATGTCTTCCACCTCTAGTCAAGTCTATAATTCAAATGCCACAACCACAAGTAGTAAGGTGTTTTTTTTTCCATAGAAAATCCAAAAGATCAAATAAATTGGCAAGTAATTTTACTTTTTTATATTTCATTCTTAAAATTGGCAAGTACTAATGTAGTCTTTTTCAGAATTATAAGAAATTGAGTTTGAGTTTGTATCTAATTTTATATTACGAAAAATTAATATATGATAAAAAAATTATTGCTAAAAATTGACATATAGTATAGCTAGAGGTGAATGCACGAGAAGACAATATCCACCCTTCGTTTTTTAAATTTTTATATGTAAAATTATATTTTAATCTTTAAAATTTATAAAATTAATAAAATAATAATTTTATTTTAAAAATTAATTTTTTAGCCTCCAATAATTTATTATTTAATCTCATTTTCTTTTATTTTTTCTTTTTTACCACTTTAATTTTTAAATTTTTTTTAAGATAAATTATTATTTAATCCTCTAAATTTATTAAATTTAATAAAATAGTCCATTTATTTTAAAAAATTAATTATTTTATTCATAATAAATTATTATTTAATTTCATTTTCTTTCACTTTTATTTTTTTCATTTTTTTACTTTCTTTTTAATTTTACATAATTTTATTTCTTTTTCTTTTTCAATTTCTTCATTTTTTTCAATGATAATATAATCATTTTTTATTATTTCTAATTTAAATAAAATTTTTATTATTTTAATACTTTTAATTATTTTTTATTTTTAAATAAATTTATTTCATTATTATAATAATTCTTTTTAAAATTTTCACATCACTTTAAATATGATTGAATGCCTTTCCTTTCTAAAAATTTTAGATCCGTCCTTGAGTATAGTAACATGAAAAGTTGTTTTCAAATACTAATATATAAATAAATACGTTTTGAGTATTTTTTTTTTAATATTAGAAGAAATAAATTATATGTTAATAAGACTTGAAGTTTATGTATATTGTATTTTTTATATGTTAGGTAATTGTAAATCATATAAATTTTGTATCAACAGTATATTGACACTATTAATAATTTTTTAGCAGCAAATTAATTATTATTGTAAAAAATCTACGGCTTTAACTTTTCAGCTGTAGAATATGACAATGTATTTTTGTTACTATAAATATATAGCAATAATTTTTATATTTTTAGCAACAAAAATAATTGCTGCTAATTCTAGTATTTATTTATTTATTTATTTTTGTAGTGTTACCAATAGGATAAATCAATATAAGGATCCAATTAGTCAAGTATTTAAATTGTTCTATGGCCAATTATTGGCATGGACTAGCAAGTAATAATAGTCAGCAATTGTGCACTTAATTTCTATTTAAAATACAGAGGAGTTTCATATGAAATAAATTTCATTGTATAAATCAGTTCTATTTTTTTTTTTTTTTATGACAATAGTCTCATCACATATAAAAAGGATCGCATATATTTAGTCTAAACAAAAAAATTATATTTTATAATAGAAAAATTAAGTTAAAACTTGACAAAATTTATATGTAAAAAATTAATTAATTAAATAAATAAATTCCAAGCCAAGGTTAAAAATATCACTCTTCTGGACAGATTTTGTCATCACAACAAATTCTAAAATGGCAGTGGACCACCCATCATATATGTTGTGACTAACCTCCAACTATACACACATTTTTATTTATTTCTTAATTTTTTACATGTTTTTAGAATTTTTTTTAATGCTTTGATTTATGTTGGAATTTAGACAGATCATAAAGGTTTCGGTATATGAGCTTAGCACTTTTGTGATTAATTATCTTAATTTAGTGATTATTAATTGTCTTTCTACCTTATCATGCATTATTAGCTATGGATAGATCTAAGGGATATACGTGGGTTACTTTTGGGTGATTAATGTATCAAATCAAATCAATATCACCTATTTGATAAATTTTCAAATTAAAATGATATAAAAATAATAATTTTAAGTTAATTTAATATATTAAAAATTATATCAAATTCGGTTTAAATCAAATTAAATTTTATATCAATTTTAAATTTAAATGAATTCTCATTAAATACTTATTTTAACTTCTAAAAATTATAAAAAATAAAAAATATTTATAAATATCTTAATGAAATATTTTTAGCATATATTGAAATAGACAAAAAATAAATTAATTAAGAAATAAAAAGAGATTAACATTAATCCTATTCAAATCAAAATTATAAGCAATAAAATAAAAATGAAAAAATAATGAAATATTTTAATAATATTAAATAAAATTAGTATAAAATTATCCCCTAAATATTATTAAATATTTTGATGGATTAATAATCCATTTTTATACTATTATAATTTTAATAATTTATAATATTTCTTATATATATTTAATACTTCGGATTGAGTTAGATTACAATGGTTTAAAATTTTATTAAATCACAAATCAGGTTAAATATATCTCTAGAAATGTAGGAAATTAGTGGTTAATTGTCTTTCTACCTTATCATGCATTATTATATTGATCTATCTATCTAATCATGTAGGAAATTAGTGATTAGTTGTCTATCTATTAATTATTCTTATGGTGTGTTAATAATTATATATATGCAACTAAAATTAAATAAGTGCATCTTTTTTAAAAATATTATAAGATTTAATTATTACACTTTTGGCTTGTCAATTTGAAATTTATTTAAAACTAAACATTCCAAATTATTAAATTATATAGTTTGATGATATTGTAAGACACTTTCATCTATAGTTACATAACTATACACATGCGTGCATGCATGAGTATGTGTATATAGTAATAGTAGTTAAACATATTCAATTATTGTTGGGTTATTATACCCACAGAAGAATTTAGTGAACTTACATTGCTTGGACTATATATTATATATAATTTAAGTAATATAAGATTAAGAGTTATTGTAGAGTGAGTGAGTGACAGTATGCACTCCCTGCCAAAACTTGAGAGTTGAAATCATCTCTTCATAGTTTTGAAAACTAATTAGCTAATCTCAATGTGAGCCATACCATTAAACTATCTTCTAAATTTAAAAGTGAACGTCTCCGTGAGGAATCTCAATATATGAATGGCCATATTCAACCATTGAGGTGATGGACTCGTTGGTTAAAGCATGTTTATCCGCCCGATTGATCACAAGTACAAATTTTTTCATGTCTAAACCATATGCAGGAAAAATGACAGTGATTAACGCAGCTCGTAGCTCTATTTTTTTGTAGAAAAAATTTCCAGTTTCAAGAGTGAAGAAGAAAGTTTTTTTGGGTTTTTGTGTGTCAGAGCGTGTTTGTTGTTTTGTTTTTTTCTTTTTTTAAGTTTGATGGGTAAATTAATTTGAATATTTGACAGATTTTGCATATTTTTCCATTTGATAGCTTTAAGAAATGAAATGAAATGTATGCATCATTGGTATGACTGTCCTCAAAAACAAAACTTGTGGCCTTTGGTTTCCCCTGTCTGCGTGTAAATGCTAAGAAACCTATTTTAACATCTTTTGACATCCGCAATATCGTGGATGCTATTTTACTTGAAAACTTCTATATCAAATGTCATATAAATTAGAATCCAAAAGAAATATAGAAATATTGTTTGAAATATCAATACTAATATTACATTTTCAGAAAAGGTGAATAATAACATTAAAAATTTACAAAAATTAAAAGTGTGGCTAGAGAAAGAAGATAAGTTTGATAGCCTGGTAGAACTTTTTTGGTCTACATAGTGTAATTCATTTTGTTTCTATTAATCTAAATTCTCATGTTCTTGAAATCTTATAACCAATAGAAATCAATTCTTACGAGGAAAAAATGGGGGGATGGGGAGGGGGTGGAAATTAGGAACTGCAAATCACAAATTAATGCTGTTAGTAAGAAGGTAAGGAAAAACAAACAGAAGAAGAAAAAATGACCTCTCCTGTGACAGCAGTATCAATGCTACTTGAGTTTTAAAAGAAAAAATATCAAAGCTACAAATTTTCACAGGTGAAGTGAATGAACTATCAACAAATCATTATCTAGTGCTTCGGCAGTACAAAACATTTCAACATGCGAAAAAAAAGTGGCGACTCTTTCCACTAGATAATGAAAGGATCATCATGAATAAATTATGCAATTTACAGGTATGCTTCCTTACAATCCGAGGAAGGGGAACAAGAATGACGAATACAATGATAATAGTGAATTTTATAATAACAATGTGTTGTCATTCTTTTCCAAGCTGGAAAAATGGAGCATTTCCACCGCAACAAACATTTGCACTTCTTCGTCTATTGACACAATCAAGGAATTGTTTAACCTCATAATTTGCTTGCACTAGACCTTCAGAACAAACTAATGAGTGCAGACATATGATGCATGAATCCCCTGAATACGACTCAACTTCCCACATCCATCTAGATAATATCGAAATGGTAAAAATTGAACCACATTTAACTGCAATGATAGAAGATGTAATAACAAAAAAGCACGTGTTGAAGATTTTTACCATATTTAGCAAGGCTTTCTCTTGTCGACTTTTAAGTGAATATTGAACCATTTCTTTTTCTTATTTCTATCCTTCATGGAAGGTTTCTTATCTCTCAATTGTCCGTCTTCTTTGGTCTCCCTCAAGGGTCCCTTGCTCCTGCTCCTACTTGTACTTCGTTTCATTGGTGAAACAATTGTGTACGAGGCATGGATTTCATTTCTCTGTTTAAGAAGCTCATCAATCTGCAAAAAAATAATACAGCAACTGTAGATCAGAAACTATTAATAAATATAAACCTCAATCCTCATACAAAGCATAGAAATACAATTTACACTGATCAAACACCCACCTCTTGCATTTCTTGTGCATATCTGCTGGTCATTTCTGTAAATTGTGCCAATACCTGTCAACATTCCATGTGAAAATTAGCAAAAAAAAAAAAAAAAAGAAAAAAGAAAAGGGGTTATTATGCATTGATATCCACTGCCAAGTCCAGAGCAGACCTCTCTGTATTCACTTTCAAACTTGGATATCTCTACCCTTTTTGCAAGAATTTGAGCTTCAATATCTCTGAGATTTGCCTTTTCTTCCGTAAAAGGTGCAGCACAAAGAGCTTCTATTGAGTAGCTTGCACTCTTAAAAAAATTGTCACCTGGAAGAGATGAACCAGAATATAAAGATTGCAATCAACTCATCCAAATAAGCAATCAAGAACCACCAGCAAACTATAAAGAACAAGGAATCTCAGAACTGACCATAGACAGCAAAAATATGGGTCCCGGCCTTCAGTTCAGTTATTTCACATGGCTGAAACCCATCCAGTTTCTTGAAGAAGGCAGCATCAGCATCCTTTGCAGCTGCAATCTGAAACAGCAACAATCCGGAAACCAAATGAAGAACAATGAGCAACATGAAAGCTTAATATAAAAATACGACTGCAATCCATTGACAATATCACCAGCTCACCGAGTTGACTGTCTGATCCAACCGATAAACAGGAAAACAAAGGAAATACATTCCAGCAGTTGTAACCTTTCCTGTTTTAGCACTGTCCTCCTACATCCAAAAATTATTAGGTTAAAAAAAGATAAAATAAGGAAACTGAATGTGTTTGCAATAATAATATAAACCTAGATGCAAGCTTTAATCGTATGACACCAAGGACAAGTGTGGAATCATCTTGTAATGTGTCATCAATTTACTGAAAAAAAATATTATTGTTACTATCATCCATCAAAGATTTCGCATTTACTAGGCTGAAATGGAGATGTAGACCTGAATTAAGTAATGAGCACATTTTAACTGGGGAATCAAGAAAAAAATACCATGAGATTTTTTTGTCACTGAATAACAAGTGAGGAACTTGGGTGTTATTTGACAATCGAGAATTAACAAAAGTTTTGAACATAAACCAAAATCTACACTGGGCATTAACATTTTCCATATAGAAGAGAAGTAAACAAATGTCCAGGAAAAGGAAACTCCTCATTATGAAGGCGCAGATAGAGATAAACTGAGAAAACAAATGTGGAGAGGACAATCTCTTTAATATCAATCTAGTTCTAGAATAAGTAACAATACTTGATATGTGGGATTTTGACTTCAAAAAGTTACATAAAAAAACAATAAAGGAGTGCTGCATACCTGCAAAGCAAGGCTTAGTCCACCATTTTCTTCCTGATCAAAATACAACAACTGCAAAAAGATCGTCTAGTCAATCATTAAGGCTAATGGCCATTGTTCAAGAATACAGAAAGTTATAAACAGATAATATTTTAGTACATGATCAGTTAAGAACTCAGATTAATACTCAGAGGAGAAACCCATAGAAAATGGAAGAAAAATCATTTGGATATCTGAAAATTGAGAGAATTGGTAACAGAGAAGGTCAACCAATTGAAGCACCAGTAGTCAGAGGAAGCAAAATTATACAGAAAGGCATTTTAAATGGGTTGCTGTTTTTTTTTTTTTTAACTATTTTTTTCAGTGCAATGCTCATAACAAAGTCAAATTACAAAAACCAAACAGACTAACAATCTACCCTTACCGCAAATCCACTGGGAACTATGCAACTAAAGAAAATAATGGATATATCTCATATTCCCATAAAACAATTAAGCCTTATTTCCACCTCAAGAAAAGAAAATAACTGCAAATGCTGAATGCACACAATGAAAATAAAAAACAGCAGAAAACTTTAAATGATCCAACTATCCAAAGAAAATCACTGCTACTGACCAAGAAAAACAAAAAAAATGAGATCCATGAATTGAAAAATGTTTCAAATCCCAGTCAAGAGTCAAATTTACCAAAAATAAAATGTTTCAGAAAATTCTTCCACCTCTTCTGTTCTCTTCTGCAAAGAAGACACTCTACAGTTAAGGTTGTCATCTCAATTGCCTCCTATAAACTACCAAAAAAAAACACCAAACACCATATAATTTATCTCTACAAGAGGTCCACAATGCCAAAAACGCACGAACCCTCAAACTCCTGCTTATCAATTCAACACAACCCAACATTGACCACAATTATAAAATCCTTTTTTGCCACTTTCGTCTTCATTTTTACATGTACTGCCAAATTATAAGTGTCATTCACAGGGAGCAACAAAATAATGGACCTCAATTGCAAATTTTCTCTAATGGACTATACTCCATATGCGAATCTGCATTTGCAAGTTTCTCTTTCTACACTGTTATATCCCACCACAATAAATGGCATTTTTTACATCATCCAGTCCCCACTCATCAAAACATTTGGCAAACCTCAGGTTCCAATGCACCAAAACCTAAAATACAAAATCCTCAAGTTACATGCCTTAATTTGAACAAGGCTGAAAGTTCCAACTTCAAAACAGCCAAATACAAACTTTCTGCTCCATAATAGAATGTTTTTTCAGACCTCAAATCATAAATCAATATTTCTATAGCTATTATCCAAGGTAGCTTTCCACCACCATATTCCTCAACTTGCTCGTGTAGATCTATGATGAAAGCAACCACACAACTTTGCCAAGCAATTATTTGAAGCTGTTTCCTCAAAATGGCTTTCTTTATCAGCAGAGATCACCATGCCACTTAGAATCAAAGCTGATACTTTAATTACTCTACTACTCCAATAAATAGTGGATATAGAACATGATCTCGAAGTGTGATGTAAAATGATTACTACAATAAGCGGTCTGACACTCAGCTATATATACATATATAGACAGTCTCTTCAACACCCACCTCCACACACAAACCAGCCAACTCTCCATCCCCAGAACCACCACCCTCCCCCAACACACGCACAAAAAAAAAAAATTCCAAAATCCCTTGCTCCAAAAGAATATATTTGACATATAACAGAGTAGGAAACACATCAAACTTTGTGCATATCCATGTTGCATTTTGAAGGCAGTTCTGATAAAATGCTTGCACCAGATGTTGATTATTTATGCAAACCTTGAACTTGCTTTTATCAGATGATTGCACACGACAAACGAATCCAGCTCGTGCTTCCTCTTCTGTTATTGTGACAGAGTAGAAGTGAGCACATTGCTTTTCAACCTGCTTAGAAAGGTCAATGTTTCCAATGAGCCCTGACATATTACTAAAATTGATATGTTTAAGAATTCAAACACCTAACCTTCCTAGAAAGAGGTTGCCGCAGTGGAAGTGGAAGAATAGAGACCTCACCATTAAGCGCCTCCTCTAAGACAGTTGCTGATACAGTGGTCTTAATTGGCACACCAAGTTTACTATTATTTAAGAAACAGTGGACCCCATAAATCAATAAATACACAGGAAAAATTATTAAAGAAAGAAACAGAGAATCCAGTTGATGAAAGAAAAAGCAGAAATTCATATTAACCTACCTGAAGATTGCTGCAAACATAGTGTTCACAGTGCTCAAGCTTGATAGGTCTAGCTCCAATTCTTGACTTTCTGATTCAACAGCCTGATAACAGTAATAAGGTCATGCTTAACACTAAACTCTCACATTTAATATTAAACATATATAAAACTAAATGATTTGAACTCTACCAAATAGCATTGTTACAAATTGCTAGAAGCAATTAGTATGTCTGAAACCTGAACTCAGAAGCTGCAGGAGAAAACATGTAGTTCCAGAAAGAACACTAATGCACTTCTTATCATCAGAAATCTAAATGTTAGTCATCTGCCCTGATATCTCACCTCAAAACCAGCTGAGTCATAATGACGTCGTTTGTCTGGATCAGACAATATATTATAGGAAAATGTAACTTCTTTAAACATATCAGCTGCTTCTGGATCATTTGCATTCTTGTCAGGATGGTACCTGAAATAGTACATAATTAGAAATTAATTCATACCTTGTTCAGCAAAGGGAGAACATTAAGAGGAGAAAGGATACAAAACATGTAAAGATGTAAAACACTAAACACATAATCTGTCACGTTGTCTGAAACAATAAAGGATTCAGACAAGCATGAGATTTGAAATTGAATATCCTACAAGTGCTAATCATTTGCAGTCAAATTGGCATTCCATATTATTGTTAACCACATAGGTATATGAGGATTGAGGTATTAAATTTATCGATCAAGCCAAGCAATTTAGTTTGGCAAGGTTAAAGCTACATATCACAATCTACAAACTATTAACTAAATATGTGGTCTGTCCGAGTATATAATGCCTCGTCTAGCTATATCTTCTGATGCCATGCAACCCATTTTCCATGCACTTTCTTGTGCTTCACTAGAAGCTGTATTGGTTTTTCCTTGCTCTTTGCTGCATCATGTGACGATCTCCTGCAGCAACAATAAGTCGCAACAGTAAGATCACCCAGCATCATGTCACCAACCATAATTCTTGGTATGGCCTTTTCTACCTATTTCATCATGTAAATTTGAACACTTCTATTTACATCCTGTATTCAGGCTTGCAAGCACACCAAATTCAGTTAAATTAGTCAATGTTATTGTAGATAAATCAAATTTCCTTTCCCTAGTAAGTCACCAAGTGTACTAACCCTCTCCTGCAGTCACTTGGAATTTGTGCATAGTAAAAATGTCACAAAATCAAATGGCAAATACGCCCATTTTTAGTATTGTTAAGCTTCTCAAAACTGCACAAAATCAGTGAGACGTCCAAACATTCTCCGTCAATAGTCTTCTAAAATCAACGCAGGCTAACATCACGTATCTTTCATTCACTTATAATCCTTAAAAGTTAGCAGCTTTTATTTCCCAATTCCCAATTCATTACAACCCACGCAAATGCCCAGATCAGAGTAATTATCTCTTGCCATATCTAGAAGCAGGCAAACCCAAACTGCTTTATTGCCCATAAATCATATAACCTATGGCTTCAATTCTGGAAAATGAGTGAAACTGAGCTAAAATTCTAACTCTCATTCTACTAATAAGTACATATTTAACTTACAATCAACATTTCAAGAGTGAACAACAGTAACGAAGTTACCAAATGTGTTAAAACTAACTACTCTTTTTTCCCTAAAATTTAAAATAGTTTTTCATGTCGATTGAACATTCAATTCCTACAGAACAAATAGATACCTTATTTCGACCCCAAATACGGATCTATTCATTAACAATCACTTCAAAAGTTCAAATAAAAAAATCCTAAAAAGATAAAAAAAAAAAAAAAAAAAAAAAAAAAAAAAAAAAAAAAAAATGAAAAGCAAAACAAAATTTAACCAGAAAAGAAATTACAAAATGATCCTTAAGTTACTCCGAAACCCCTCAAAGGCCCCCGTTGAGCACCTTTTTCCCAAAATTGCCTCCAACCGGGTACATTTTTCCATACAATACCCAAATAAATTATTTAAGACCATTTACATTCACTTTTATTCTTTCCTT